>JAJHSJ010000005.1:41476384-41763884 GCA_021015155.1 Magnolia officinalis | reverse complement strand
GTCGAAAGTCCGTTGACCACGAAACTATACGCGTATGACCGCTTTACTAGGCTTGACAACCATCTCGGAAATCAAATCCAGATAGTATCCAGAAACACACAACTTGAGTACGGAGCAAAGTGTGTGAGAAACACGAATATCTTTGGAACTTAAGCTCAGATTTAAGTGATTTGGACCGTTCACTTGCGGGCCAAATTTAAGGATTTAGACCGTCGGAATCTGACCCAAATACACCCTCGGATCAGGAAAAATTTCCAACACATGTCAGTATACTTGTGAACCTGATCGAATGCTGACGACCGTTGAACTGAAACTGGTCCTCCACGGTCGATCTGTAAATTCGATCAGACCGAAACCTTAATTTGACCTAGATCCAAGGTCAGGGAGCTTAAGTCCGACCGCACGAAAAAAAGGGGCCACTAGAAGTGCTTCATTGGACTGAAACAGTCACTATTTGGCTATAACCTAAGTATACCATGGCCCTAGGGCCATTCCCATCACTTTTGGGCCTATATAAGGGACTTAAACCCTCTCACTCCCTTCACATACGAATTTGCAAACCCTAGAGAGAAGAGAGAAGAAAGAGAAGGAAAGAGAGAGAAAGTAAGGGAGATAGTTGGAGTTTGTTCGTGGGATTCAATCCCGCCGCTCCATGTATCTAACTGTCACTTATGTATCGCTATTCCAGCGATTCCGACGCCATTCTTAGGTAAGGAAAACCTAACCTTAAATTGTTTTAGGGTTTCAAATAGTGTAAGTGATGAAATAGCTAACATATTTCATATTGTAGGTTGTCGTTGTGTCGTAGACAAAGACTCGTTATACAAACTGAGTTCGATACTTGTTTACCGGTGAAAGGTGCGGACTATAAACGTTTAAGTTATGGTTTTCAAGGATTTCAATGTCGGCTAATGATTTATAACTGATTTGGGAGGCATTTCACATTCTAAATGCGAAGATTCCTTCGCTTTACAGATATATATGAACTATGTTGAGTATAGCGTACTCCATGTGTTAGTTGAAATGATTGAATGCACATAGAATATGGATTCGTGTTTGACATGATTATCCATCGTGGATATAGGGTTGTTGTATGTGCCACAACCCCTTGGTGAAAGGATTTGCCCTAATATATGTTATGGCCAACATACGTCATGTATGTTATAGTGTATAGTCTAAGTGTTTGTTGAAATGATTGAATGAATATGGAATTTTGATTTGTGGTTAACACAATTATCGATCGAGAATACCTGATTATTGTACGTGTGGCAATTCCTATGTGGAAGGATTTGCTATAATGTGTTTTAACAGATCTATTACATGTGTATAATATGTGTAATCTAAGTGTTTGATAAAATGCCTGAATGTAAAAATGCTTGTTTGAATGCATGTAATGAGGGTGTTGAGATAGGATTCTCAATCCCCTTAACTAGGGTTATATGTCCTTTATGTAACCTATCTTACTACTATGTGTTGTATAGATGAAATGTTTATGTATGATAATACGTGTAGTATGTGTTTGTTAAATTTGTCATGTAAGATTTATATCTGATTTCAGTTGTCACATGTTGTTTTGGATTACTAGATAGGAATGTTATTGTTCTGGAGTGTGTTTGGGGCTACGTCGTAGTCCAAGCAATCGGTAATGGTTTACGGTCAGTGGCCGAACTATTCTTGGCCACGACGGATGCGTTCGACGAACTTGAGTCGTACGTCGTTTAATGATAGTGGTTAGGCCACACGGGATGCTTATGTATTCCATGTCGATTAAGTCTACGTGCACTCATACTAGTCGAGCTTTTCAAGTAACCCGATTGGCTCGATGTATGTTTACCATGTATGGACGCTACTGCTTGAATCTAAGGTACCAAACTCACTAGTGGAAAGCCCGTTAACCTTGGTACCTCGATCCGCTAAGACTCATGAGCCAGACATGGTAGTATAGGACACCGTGGTCGAGCTGTCGGCCTACGCCGGGGCGACGAGCCTCCCCGTAATGACCAGTGAGCAACACTGCCTTATGAGCCGAATACGGTGGTATGAGACATTGTATTCGAGTTTTCGGCCTACACTAATCAGGTGACGAGCCATTTGTAGTGACCTCGAGCATACTCTGAGACTGCGTTGAGACAACGAGCCTTTTCATATCGACTAGAGTATAAACTAGGCCTACACTGATCAAGTGATGAGCCCTTTGTAGAGACATAGAACCGCAACATCGTATGAGATTTACTAGGACTGACGACCCTAGAATGGATCATTGTTTGAGAATTGATATAAGGGAGGTACCTTAGTCTCCCAACCCTGCTGTATGAATAAGCCTAAGTAAGAACTTGGTTAACACGATCATAACATCGCATTGCACGGTGCTTTGGCGAGGAAGTAGCATGTGTCTGGAGTGGTTCATGTCGCGACCGTGAGATGAAGTTCGCAGAGGGAGTGCAGGCGAGGGCACGCATCATATCATACCATCTTCGCATTAACAAGAGTATTTAGGGCTTGATTGTTGTACTGCTTTATCATTTCTGCGTGATTGAATTGATAACATGTTAACCTTTGCCTTATAGCTCCACTGAGTTAATCACTCACTCCCACGTTTTGGGATGGTGTTTTAAACACCAACCAGACTCTTTCTTAGTTGCAAATGGCGACGCGACGTATGAGGCAGAGCCTGACTTCTACGACGATGAGGAGTTCTCATACATGCAGTTATCAGGCGGGTTTACGTAGACCGCTCTGATCGACGGGTTTACAGGGATATATGATTAGTTGGACATTCACGTTTTGTCATTTTGTATTTTTTGGAACAGATATGTATTTATTCAGTTCAATAATGTCATCATACTCGGGAGATTGAGAAACACATTTATGTACTTTATATATCTATCACAGTCTTCCACTTGTGAAAATTAACTGTCTCTAAAGTATGATATGTTGTTTGGTATAATCTCACTCATGTTTAAGGCACCAATACAGACAACATTTAATCATCATTATTTATGTTGTATAAGTGATGTGCTGGGACTGGGGAGTTGGGCTTATGTTCGACCCCCGAATTTCAGGTTGGTATCAAATCATGATTTGGATTAAACTGGACCTGGGTTATGATCACACGGCATACGCTAACGTATTTTGACGTAGGAGGGCGCGAGAAAATGTAGAAACAGACATAGGATTCCCAGTTTCGCCAATCGGCGAAATTAACTGAAATCGATCACGTGAAATGATCCCAACACCCCTCTAGACCGTCAATCAACGGGTTTAAATGAAAATTTAACAAGTCCCACACTCAAATAACCCAAGATATGCGAATATACGCAAGTGGGAACCCGAAACGACTTAAAACGGAGTCGGGGGCCAAACGGGGCAATCCGGGGGGATCCAAAGTGGACCCCCCATGTTTCTGGCACCCCAGGGGGATGCCATCGCCCAAGTGGTGAGGGCTCACCAGAATCGCCAGAGACCGGCGATGACATCGTTGGTTCCGCGAGGCCTCACCGAAGCACAGTGGGCCTGTCAGGCCGGCATGGACCGGGCAGCCCGACGTTGGTGGGGCGTTATAGGGCCCACCAAAACTCATGGGGACCCCTTTTTCTACCCCATTTTCTCCCCTCTCCCCTCTTACACATGCCCAAGCTTCCCTTCTTCTCAAAAACCCATCTTTTCTCTCTCAAATCTCCCCTCTATTCTCCTACTTTCCCATTTTCCTTCAACACATACACCTCTCCATCGTTTTCCATCAAAACCCCTCCTATCTCCTTCATTTCCTTCCATTCGAGTTCACAAACACCCCCTTGTGTCTCAAGAAGCTCAGGTTCAACAACGTATTCTCTTCCTCCACATTATTTTACTCCCATAGCTCTTTTCGAGCTTGTAACAGCCATTTTCTCCATCTCCATGCTTCTTTCTCTCATGGGGAAGAAGAGAACTCCCACGGATGAAACCAGGCCTAGCCACCCTACTCGTTCAAGGAGACCGAGAGGCACCACCACAAGTACAAGTATCAATCGAGAGATAAGGACAAAGCGGGACCTTGATCCTTAGGCCCCTCTCGAGAGAGCCCTATTGGCGGAGCTGTCCCATGGAAGATTTAAGGGCCGTAGGGTCCTTTTTGAAGCACAGGTGGACGAGAAGCTCTTTGGGGAATATCTGGTGATGGACCGCCTGGTGGAGGCTGGATGGGGGCCCATATTTGAAGGTAAGTTGCGGGCAAATGTGAACACTGTTCGAGCCTTCTACGCGCATATACAGGATCGATGCTGGAGCCTTTGCAGTTCAAATTTCCTATGGAAAGGCGAGACCTCACAATCAAGGTTGGCTTAATAGCCCGACTCATGGGGATGTCGCTTGGCGAAGTCCATGCTAGTGAGGAGAGTCTTAGGACTGCGCGTGAGAGGGATCGCCGCACATAATTCCTTTATGGCCAACTGGCCCACTAGAATCCAAATAATAGCCTCTTAGCAACCAATATGACTGACGACTTCCGCCTGCTCCACCACATCTTCACATACAACGTGTAGCCCAGGTGGAGCAATCGCAGTGAGTACAATGCCTAATGGTGGACTTTCTGTACCGAGTTAGGCAGGGAGAGAAGTTGTGCGTGCCTATATATGTACTGCTACAGATAGTGCAGACTGCGCACTCTTCTAGGACATCTGTTTCACTCCCCTTCTGCCGACTTATATGCAAGCTTGCACATGAGTTTGCCAATAGACTTGGCGTTGAAGTTCCTGTGCCGATCCATTACATTAACGACACTACTCTCAACAACATAGAGATTGGGCCACGACAGCGACAAGCCTGACTCGACGAGAGTGAGGATGAGACGGAAAGCGAAGAAGAGGAGAGTGATGAAGAAGGAGATGAGATAAGGGAAGAAGGAGAGCAGAAAGAGGAAGATGAGGCCCAGAACACTGATGAGGGCTCTCCTCCTGCTACACAGGAGCGTGGCAGTGATCGGGCTGCTATACAAGCCCGATTGGCACAACTTAAGGAGGGTCAGGCCGCCCTGCGACAGGAGGTCACTATGACCCGAGCCAAACTTGAAGAGACTAAGGCCTTCGTGAAACGGAAATTCAAGAAGGTGTCTCGCACCTTGAGGGTTATCCTGTGTTGTGTACAAGACAAGAGTGCACCACCACCATCGCCTGATTCAGACGACTAGTCATGCGCGCAGTCGTCTTTTAGTTTGCTTTGTTGCTTGTTTCCTAGTTTCTATGTTTTAGCCTTGACAGGCTTAGCAGTAGGGTAAGTTGATGGTGTGTTGTGTTTAAGGCTTTAGTAGATTAGCTCACATGCATTCCTGTCATGATTCATGTAAAACTATATCTCATGTATGGTGACAAATTTTGTTTAATGAAATGCGTGCGACTTCTTTTGCTGTGAATTGTGTAGAATGCTTGAAGAATTGAGTGCTTTATGCTAAATCTCACGGGTTGCACCCTATGTTATATTTAGGGAATGCCACCTAAGAGCACACAGACCTTGGCACGTCTCTCACTAGGCGAGTCATTTGACGGGGCATCTCCCCTAAGCGATAGCCATACGGACCCCAGCTTGGGTCGACACCATGTCGAATTCTCAGCCTGCCACTGGCCCCGCCACTGGGCCGACACTTAAAACACCGCCTGTGGTACCACCTATTACACTATCGGTTCCTAAACAGAACAATGCGTGTACCTCGACGCCCCACATACCGCAGTCTGCTCCACCTCCTGATAGGTTGGAGCAAATGATGTTGTTGATGCAGCAGCAGTAGATACAGCAATAACAGTTTCTGACTACCATTGCAGGGGTCTTTGCCCAGAGCATGGGTGTGACTTCACCTGCATCACCTATGTGCCCTGCTGGGAACACGAGTGCCAGTGGCACATTCGAGCGATTCCAGCGCTTGCGGCTTCCTTCTTTCGCGGGTACTCATAGACCCGAGGAGGTCGAGTATTGGTTTGACCGCATCTCCAATATGCTGAAGTAGCTACACTGCACTGAGGCAGAGTAGGTTGAGCTAGTCACCTTCATGTTCGAGAAGGAAGCCAGCTTATGGTGGGACAGTGTCCTTCAGACTATTGCCGTTGAATACATATGGATGTGGGCAGCTTTTGAGACCCGCTTCCACGAGAAGTACTATCCCCTCACTTATCGCCACGAGAAGGAGAGTGAGTTCCTTCACCTCCGACAGGGAGGGATGACAGTGGCAGAGTAACCGGTTCAAGGAGCTGGCTAGGTATGCTCTTCTGATACTTGTCGATGAGCCGATGAGGATGCAGTGATTTTCTAAGGGTCTGCGACCCGAGATTCGCTCGAAGATGTGTTGTGCTAGCATACCCACTTATGCTGAGCTAGTACACATGTCCTTACGAGTGGAGCAGGACGAGGATAGGTTATCCCACACTCGCGTGCCTATGATTCCTAGGCTGCGACCAGACATACCGAGCAGGCCATTCCTCGGTAAGAGTCCACGTACAGATTTATCTCCTGGGTTAGCGGCTTCGCCGGTTCAGCTGCGACGGGCAGATTTGTGGTATAGCTATTGCAAGAGGTCGGGCCATACAGAGGTGAATTATTTCACTAGGATGAGGGATAGCAGGTTCTCACCACCTTAGAGAATCAATCTCCCGATGCCTCAGGCTATTTCTGCTCCACCTCTACAGATAGCACTTGCACACCCCTCCTTCCGACCGTCGGCACCTCTCTTTAGGCCGCCTCAACGGCCTATAGCGCCACAGCCGAACCGTTCACAGCAGGCTCGGGTGCACTCACTTGCAGCTGAGGCATCCGAGATAGCAGTTACGACACCACTGGCCTTCGAGGTCATAGCGCATGTTCAAGGTACACCAGTCTTTTTATTGGTGGACACCGGGTCCACTATCTCTATAGTGTCATGCGCTGCAGTCAAGCGACTCGAGTTAGAACCTAGTCCTATGGTTGGGTTGAGACTCCTTACCGCTACAAGGACTTTCTCATACTCTATCAAGATGTGTAGGGGTTGTTCGATAGACCTAGGGAGCAGAACAGTACTGGTTGACCTGATGGTCGCACCGCTTTGTCATTACGATGTGATTCTCGGTATGGATTGGCTCACTGAGATGAAGGCAGAGATCGATTGCGACACTAGGGTGGTGACAGCCCATGGACCTGAGGGTACAACCTTTACATTCCCAGTGCAGGTTAGTTGGTACTACCACATAGTTGTTACGCTACTTTGTTAGGGCATGTTGATGGTCCGACGTTGGGGAACACGCTAGTAGTTCAAGATTTTACGGACGTGTTCAGAACGATACCTGCATTACCTCCCCGGTGCGAGATTGATTTTGCTATCGACCTCGTGCCTGGTGCGAAACCCATTTCATTACCCACGTAAACAGATCGATGATCTGTTGGATGTTGGCTTCATACGACCTAGCGTGTCTCCTTGGGAAGCACCCGTATTGTTCGTGAGGAAGAAGGATGGGTCACTGTGATTGTGTATTGATTATCGCAGGTTGAACCAAGTAACGGTAAGAACAAGTATCCTTTGCCAAGGATAGATGATCTGTTTATATGAGGCACGATGAAGGTCGTTCGATTTCGATTCGTCCAGTCAGGGTATCATCAGTTGTGCGTCAGGGATGAGGACGTGCAGAAGACGGCCTTCAGGACCAGTTTTAGACACTATGAGTTTCTCGTGATATCGTTCGGCATTACGAACGCACCGGCCATGTTCATGGACCTGATAAACAAGGTGTTTCGACCGTTTCTATTCCGATTCGTCATCATGTTTATAGATAACATCCTGATATACTCCAAGAGTTGGGAAGATCACGAGGAGCACCTGTGAGCAGTCTTTAATACTCTCAAGAAGAACCAGTTGTTTGTACAGTATAAGAAGTGTGACTTCTGGAAAGAAGAAGTCAAGTTTCTAAGACATGTGGTGTCCAAGGAAGGGATAGCTGTGGACCTTGCTAAGGTAACCGCAGTTCAGGACTGGGAGCAGCACAGTTCGGTTACTGAGGTGAGGAGCTTTCTTGGTTTGGCAGGGTACTACCGTCGATTTATTAGGGACTTCTCCAAGATTGCCAGACCGTTATCTCAGTTGACACGGAAGGATCTGAAGTTCGCCTGGAACGAGAAGACGAAAGCAGCTTTCCAAGAGTTGAAGGACAAGCTAACGTCCGCCCCTGTGCTAGTATTGCCATAGCAAGGGGTTAAGTATACGATATATACGAATGCTTCTTGTGTTGGTTTGCATTGAAGCTCTAGAGACATTACCTCTATGGAGAGGAGTTCAAGCTCTTTTGCAACCACAAGAGCCTTAGGTACATATTCACGCAGAGGGACTTGAATATGAGACAGCGACGCTGGATGGAAACCTTGAAGGACTTCAAGTTCGAGGTCTCTTACCATCCGGGCAAGGCCAACCTTGTGGCAGACGCGTTGAGCCGCAAGAAGGTGATAGCATTTGTGGCTCCGCTGAAGATAGCAGAGTGGGATATAGTAGAGTTTGTGCAGGACTTTGAGCAGAAACTTACAGTGGAGGAGCCATTTGAGAGCATCGCACATGTGTATGTGTAGCCACTGATTGATGACCGAATCATCGTGGCTCAGGGGGAAGATGAAGGGTTGTTAGAGTTGAGGAAATTAGCTAGTGATGATGCAGACTCTGAGTGGAGAGTTGGTACGGATGGGGGATTATGTTATCGTGGCCACCTATGCATCTCAAACCTTCATGACTTGAGTAGGGATGTACTCGAAGCTGTTCACAACTCGAAGATGGCGATGCATCCTGGTAGTACGAAGATGTATCGAGACATGAAGAAGTCGTACTGGTGAGACAACATAAAGGCCCACATAGCAGACTATGTCTCACATTGTTTCACGTGCCAGCAGGTCAAGGCCGAACATCGCCGACCTCCTGGATTACTTCAGCCCATGCCCATAGCAGAATGGAAATGAGACTTCATCTCTATGGATTTTATATCGGGGTTGTCAAAGATGAGGAAGGGGCATGACTCCATATGGGTGATCATGGACCGATTGACGAAATCGACCCATTTCCTCCCTATCAGAGTTTCGAACTCCACAGACGAGTTGGCCAGGTTGTACATCAAGGAGATTGTGCGTCTACATGGAGTTCCTCTAGAGATCGTGTCGGACCGAGATACGTGATTCACATCTATCTTCTGGACTCGTATCCTGAAAGCAATGGGTGTGAAGTTGAAGTTCGGTACCGTGTTCCACCCACAGACTGACTGGCAGACGGAATGGGTAAACCAAGTGTTAGAGGACATGTTGCGAGCTTGCGTGCTAGATTTCAAGGACAGTTGGGACGAATGTCTTCCTTATGTAAAGTTCGTGTATAACAACAGTTCTCAGACGAGTATTGGCATGCATGGCTCCCTATGAGGCCTTGTATGGGCGCCCCTGTCAGGCACCGCATTACTGGGCAGAGGTTGGCGAAAAGAGCTTGATTGGCCTAGAGTTAGTACAGGCTACCTCAGAGAAAATCGACATTATCAGGCGTTGACTTCTTGCAGCGCAAAGTAGACAGAAGAGTTAGGCCGATACGAGACAGCGACCACTAGAGTTCAAGGTCGGGGACCACGTGTTTTTAAAAGTTTCTCACATGAAGAGAGTCCTTCGGTTTGGGAAGAAGGGGAAGCTCACGCCGAGATTTATTGGCCCATTCCAGATATTAGATCGTGTGGGTGCGGTAGCGTACCGCCTTGCTTTGCCCACACCACTCATAGGCGTGCACAACGTATTTCATGTATATATGCTGAAGAAATACGTTCCTGGTCCTTCTCACATTATCAAGTGGGAGCAGGTGCAATTGAGCGAGGATGCTACTTATGTACTGTGACCGACACGTATCATAGACAGGAAGGAGCGGGTGTTGTGCAGTAAGGTGATTCACTTGTGAAGGTTCTGTGGACACATCACATTGAAGAAGAGGCTACTTGGGAAACAGAAGCTGATGTTCGCAAGAACTACCCTTAGATTCTCAAGGAGTACGAAAAGGTACTAATTTCAAGGACAAAATTTTTCTTTAAGGAGGGTAGATTGTAACGTCTCGGAAAAATTCGTACAAAAACCCGAGTACCACCTCAGGCAGAAATCCCTCAGGACCAAATCCTTTAGAAATTAGATGAAATTAACTAAGTGCTAAACTAGATTACCTGTAAAATTAGCACTAATCACTTTAAATACAATCCGTAAGACCCAAAATAAGTAGAATCATTAACGCTACATTACCCTGAAACATACGAACAATCTCTAAACCCGGTTGCTCTCGGAGCACCTTGAAACTTTGTATCGGACCTGGACCGCGCGTCGAAAGTCCGTTGACCACGAAACTATATGCTTATGACCGTTTTACTGGGCTTGACAACCATCTCGGAAATCAAATCCAGATAGTATTCAGAAACGCATAACTTGAGCCCAGAGCAAAGTGTGTAAGAAACGCGAATATCTTTGGAAATTGAGCTCAGATTTAAGTGATTTTGGCCGTTCACTTGCGGGCCAAATTTAAGGATTCAGACCGTCGGAATCTGACCCAAATACGCCCTCGGATCAGGGAAAATTTTCAACACATGTCAGTATACTTGTTGCCGACAACTATTGAACTGAAACTGGTCCTCCACGGTCAATCTGTAAATCCGATCGAACCGAAAACTTAACTTGACCTAGATCAAGGCTAGGGAGCTTAAGTCCGACCGCGCGCAGAAAAGGGGCCACCGGAAGTGCTCCGTTGGACTGAACAACCACTATTTGGATATAACCTAAGTATACCATTGCCTTAGGGCCATTCACATAACTTCTGGGCCTATATAAGGGCCTTAAAACCTCTCACTCCCTTCACATACGAATTTGCAAACCCTAGAGAGAGAAGAGAGAAGAAAGAGAAGGAAAGAGAGAGAAAGTGAGGGAGAGAGTTGGATTTTATTCGTGGGATTCAATCCTGCCGCTCCACGTATCTAACTGCCACTCTGTATCGTTATTCCACCGATTCTGACATCGTTCTTAGCTAAGAAAAACCTAACCTTAATCTGTTTTAGGGTTTTAAATAGTGTAAGTGATGAAATAGCTAACATATTTCATACTGTAGGTTGTCGTTGTATCGTAGACAAAGACTCGTTATATAAACTGAGTTCGATACTTGTTTACCGGCGAAAGGTGCAGACTATAAATGTTTAGGTTATGGTTTTCAAGGATTTCAATGTCGGCTAATAATTTATAACTGATTTGGGTGTCATTTCACATGCTAAATGCGAAGATTCCTTCGCTTTACAGATATATATATATATATATATATATATGAACTATGTTGAGTATAGCGTACTCCATGTGTTAGTTGAAATGATTGAATGCGTATAGAATTTGGATTCGTGTTTGACATGATTATCCATCGTGGATATAGGGTTGTTGTATGTGCCACAACCCCTTGATGAAAGGATTTGCCCTAATATATGTTATGGCCAACATACGTCATGTATGTTATAATGTATAGTCTAAGTGTTTGTTGAAATGACTGAATGAATATGGAATTTTGATTTGTGCTTAACATAATTATCGATCGAGAATACCTGATTATTGTACGTGTGGCAATTCCTATGTGGAAGGATTTGCTATAATATGTGTTTTAACAAATCTATTACATGTGTATAATATGTGTAATCTAAGTGATTGATAAAATGCCTGAATGTGAAAATGTTTGTTTGAATGCATGTAATGAGGGTGTTGAGATAGGATTCTCAATCCCCTTAACTAGGGTTATAGTGTCATTTATGTAACCTATCTTACTGCTATGTGCTGTATAGATGAAATGTTTATGTATAATAATACGTGTAGTATGTGTTTGTTAAATTTGTCATGTAAGATTTATATCTGATTTCAGTTGTCACATGTTGTTTTGGATTACTAGATGGGAATGTTATTGTTCTGGAGTGTGTTTGGGGCTATGTCGTAGTCCAGGCAATCGGTAATGGTTTACGGTCGGTGACTGAACTATTCTTGGCCACAATGGACTCGTTCGATGAACCCGAGTTGTACGTCGTTTGACGACAGTGGTTAGGCCACGCGGGATGCTTATGCATTCCATGTCGATTAAGTCTACGTGCGCTCGTACTAGTTGAGCTTGTCAAGTAACCCGATTGACCCGATGTATGTTCACCATGTATGGACGCTACTGCTTGAATCTAAGGCACCAAACTCATCAGCGGAAAGCCCGTTAACCTTGGTACCATGATCCGCTATGACTCATGAGCCGGACATGGTGGTATGGGACACCATGGTCGAGCTGTCGGCCTACGTTGGGGCGACGAGCCTCCCCGTAGTGACCAGTGAGCAACATCGCCTCATGAGCCGAATACGGTGGTATGGGATACTTTATTCGAGTTATCGACCTACACTGATCAGGTGACGAGCCCTTCGTAGTGACCTCGAGCATACTTTGAGACTGTGTTGAGGCGACGAGCCTTTCCGTAGTGACTAGAGTATAAACTAAGCCTACATTGATCAGGTGACGAGCCATTTATAGAGACTTAGAACCGCAACATCGTATGAGATTTACTAGGACTGACGACCCTAGAATGGATCATTGTTTGAGAATTGATATAAGGGAGGTACTTTAGCTTCACAACCCTGTTGTATGAATAAACCTAAGTAAGAACTTGGTTAACACGATCATAACATCGCATTGCACGGTGCTTTGGCGAGGATGTAACATGTGTCTAGAGTGGTGCATGCCGCGACCGTGAGAAGAAGTTCGCAGAAGGAGTGCAGGCTAGGGCATGCATCATATCATACCATTTTTGCATTAACAAGAGTATTTAGGGCTTGATTGTTATACTGCTTTATCATTTCTGCGTGAATTAATAACATGTTAACATTTGCCTTATAGCTCCACTGAGTTGATCACTCACTCCCATGTTCTGGGACGGTGTTTTAAACACCAACCAGACTCTGTCTTAGTTGCAGATGGCAACGCGACGTATGAGGCAGAGTCTGAGTTCTATGACGACGAGGAGTTCTCATATATGCAGTTATCAGGTGGTTTTACGTAGACTGCTCTGATAGACGGGTTTACAGGGATATATGATTAGTTGGACATTCACATTTTGTTATTTTGTATTTTTTGGAACAAATATGTATTTATTCAGCTCAGTAATGCCATCATACTCGGGAGATTGAGAAACACATCTATGTACTTTATATATCTATCACAGTCTTCCACTTGCGAAATTTAACTGTCTCTAGAGTATGATATGTTGTTTGGTATAATCTCACTCATGTTTAATGCACTAATACAGACAACATTTAATCATCATTATCTATGTTGCATAAGTGATGTGCTGGGACTCAGGAGTTGGGCTTATGCTCGACCCCCGAATTTTAGGGCGTTACATTTACCCTCATAAATAACTTCTTAGAGGAAATAGTGCACCTTATCTAATTGCCTCCCTCATTTTGGTATGGTTATTTTCCTCAAGGCGCAACTCTTCCTTCGTTATTTTTCAACGTTGACAGAGTTCACGGATCTAGTTCTTAATTTATGTGAGTTTGGTGTTTATCTTCACATTCATCATACTCTAGTTACAGTTGTTTAGTATTTCCTTGCTCCTAAGTCCGATATTCGGATAATAGGTCTCTCAGGCGATCATGTTCTTTCCTCACATTGTGGTATGTCTGGGCGATCACTAGGATGTCATTAAGATGCTACAAGATAGTATGCCAATTAATGCCTGCAATAACAAAAAATTGATGGCGATCGAGAAGTGGCCAAACTTCTAAGAGATGGTAAAAAGAGATAAGAATTGGGAAATCCACCCTAAAAAGGTCTTGTAATAAGGCTCGAGCATAGAAGAGTTCAAAGGAAGTGGTGTTCACTATCATGAAAATATTTTAAACAGGCAAGCCAGGGAGATGAGAGAACAAATGGAGGAGAAGGCCTTATATGGGAAGAGAAATGTCATGATTCCACATTTAATGGGACATCATGATGGTAAGCAGCTCTCGAAGCAGGGATTACGTAGGTGGTCAACGAATAAAGGGGCTACGCCACATAGAACCACTGATTCACATTCTTGTATGAGAGATTTACCACCTCGTTACGAATACAAGACGCGGATTAACCAAACTCTGCCACGTGGGGGTGTCAGTACAACTTTATATGAAATGCGTCTTCATCTCTTCACATTTCGTCGAATGCAAAAAAGATGTGGGGCATTGTTTTTGTCTGATATGATGACGTCAAATCTAGTAGCTCAGATGATGCCACGTGATAACGAAATCTCAACAAGAGACAAATAAAAGATTTATTTGATTGCCTTGACGCTGAATGTGATCGTAATATGAAAAGACATGAGTAGCTAAAAAATGTTAAGTCTAACTGGCTATAGTCATAAGACACATGTTGTGTATCTCGCTTATATGGTGGAGCCAACTACTTACCATAATGACTTTATGATCGAAGTGTTGAGATGTGGAGCCACATCTACACAGGGCTACTCGACCGGTCGAGTGGCCCACTCGACTAGTCGAGGGCTGCCTCGACTTAAAATCCAGCAAGCATCAGTTTTTTTTTGTTCTGAGGTGCTCGACCGGTCGAGGCCCATGCTCGACTAGTCGAGGGTCCACTCGACCAGTCGAGGCTACGCATATTCGTTTTACGAATTTGATACGGACTGTGGAAATTTGAGTCGGTTTCGCAAGGGTGCGAAAGGGAAGTTGCCTAAACTATAAATAGGGGTCCATAGGGCTTTTCTAGGGTGAATGGGAGTTATTTAAAGTGTGGGCAAAGGGTTTTCTCTATACATCCAAGGGAAAAGGTTAGTATATTTCTTGTAATCTCGTTTTCTTCATAGTAGAAGTTTGCACCCGTGGTTGGGGTTTTTTCACGTATATTTTGTCTTGTGGTTTGGTTTGGAATGCTTTGATTCTTCTTCTAGATTATATTTCTTTCTGTTTATCATTTGTGGGTGAGGCCGGAGATTGGATTTCGGTTCACTAGCGTTGTTGGTGTGTTGCGCAACAACTGGTATAAAAGCTATTGGTTTAGTTCAAGTGGGAGCGATGACGGAAGAAGGGAAGACCATGATTGAGAAGTTTGATGGTTCAAACTTTGCTTTCTGGAAGATGCAAATGGAGGATTATCTGTATCAGAAGGACCTCTATATTCCTTTAGAAGGAAAAGAGAAGAAACCAGAGAAGATGACAGATGATGAAAGGTTTTTATTGGATTGGAAAACTTTAGGAACGATCCGATTCTCTGTCTAAGAGTGTCGCCTTCAATATATCCAGGTGAAAACTACAAAAGAATTAATGCATGCCCTAGCTACGATGTATGAGAAACCCTCAGTGTCCAACAAGGTTATTCTTATGAAACAGCTATTCAACATGAAGATGTCAGATGGTGGGAGCATGACTGAACATCTAAACGAGTTCAATACAGTCACGAGCCAATTGGAATCCGTTGACATTGTTTTTTAGGACAAGGTCAGGGCGTTATTGATCTTGTCCAGTTTACCAGACAGTTGGGATGGTTTGGTGATTGCTGTGAGCAATTCTTCAAGGTTGACAAAGTTAAAATTTGATGATGTGGCCAGTCTAATTCTCAGCGAAGAATCTAGAAAAAAAGGCATCAGGAGTTTTAGGGGATTCAGGGAATGCTCTAAACATTGAAGGAAGAGGAAGATTGCTGAACAAAGGAGGCAATAAACACAGACATTCTAAGTCGAGGAAGAAGTCCAAGGGACCGAAAGATAAAGACGGGTGTTGGCATTATGGGAAGAAGGGGCACATAAAACGTGATTACAGGGCGCTTAAGAAATAAGAAGGAAGCTCTCAAGGCGGGAAGGATTCAGTGAATCTATCTAAGGAGAGTGACACAGAGGCGTTGATCTTGTCTCTTGATGCGAGGAATGAGTCTTGGGTCATAGACTTGGGTGCTTCGTTTCATGCCACTTCGTATAAGGAAGTTCTGCGCGATTATGTGTCAGGTGAATAATGGAGAGTCTACCTAGGTGATGATGAGTAGTGTAGTATTGTTGAAAAGGGAGATGTCCATACAAGTCAAAAAGATAGAACGACTTTGAAATTGAAGGATATCAGACATGTACCGAGTTTAAAACGGAACTTGATCTCAGTGGGGCAATTGGCTGATATCGGATATGTGACGACCTTCACTAGTGATTCCTGGAAGATCACAAAAGGTGCCTTGGTGATATCTCGAGGCAACATGGAAGGTACTTTGTATGTGACTTCAGGATCGTATAGTTCACTCGCAGTCACATCAACTGGAGGGAATGGGCAGTTATGACATCAGAGGTTGGGACATATGAGTGAGAATGGATGAAAGTAATATTGTCAAAAGGAAAACTGCCAGGGTTGAAGTTTATTGACTTGGAATTCTGCGATGACTACGTGTATGACAAGCAGAAGAGGGTAAGTTTCAAGAAAAGAGGACGCGCTTCAAAGACACATCTGTTGGAGCTTGTACACACTGATGTGTGGGGACCGGCACAGGTATCATCTCTTGGTGGCTTACGTTATTTCGTTTATTTTATTGATGATGCTAGTAGAAAACTGTGGGTCTATTTCTTAAAGCATAAATCTGATGTATTTGATGTATTTAAGAAGTGAAAAATTATGGTAGAAAATGAGACAGATAAAACAGTAAAATGTCTTAGATCAGATAATGGAGGAGAGTACTGTGATAAGAGGTTTGAGGAGTATTGTGCAGCAAATGGAATCAAACATTAGAAAACGATTCCAGGGATACCACAACAGAATGGTGTGGCTAGGCGCATTAATAGGACCATCCTTGAGCATGCCAAGAGTATGAGGTTACATGTAGGGTTGCCCAAAATATTTTGGGCAGATGCTGTGAATACTACCGCATATCTCATCAATAGAAGTCCCTCAGCACCATTGGATGGTGGGCTACCAGAAGAAATGTGGACTGGGAAAGAAGTGAACATTGCGTATCTCAAAGTATTCGGCTGCACTTCATATGTTCACATTGATGCAGAGTATAGAAACAAGTTGGATGCGAAGTCCATGAGGTGTACATTTATATGCTATGGGCAGCATGATTTTAGCTACAAGTTTTGGGATAAAGAAAACAGAAAATCATCAGAAGCAAAGACGTAGTCTTCAATGAAAAAGTGATGCATAAGGACAGTGTGCAACAAAATAAGGCAGATGAGAAAGAATTCGTATAGTTGGAAGAGTTACCGGGTGGTACAATGCCACCGGATGATCATGCACAGGAGCATTATGAGGTAAAGCCGCAAACACCGGTTGTGAGGATGTCTACTATGGAGAGGAGACCCACGGTTCGATACTCACCCTCCTTATATTATCTACTGCTGACAGATAATGGTGAACTAGAGTGTTTTGAATAGATATTACAGTCAGATACACGGGTTAAGTTGGAGGAGGCCATGGATGATGAGATGGACTCTCTTGAGTCTAATCATACATGAGAGTTAGTCACTCTACCTAAGAGTAAGAAAGTTCTTCATAATAAGTGAGTTTACAGACTGAAGGAGGAGCATGATGGTTTAAAATGGTACAAGGTTAGATTGGTTGTGAAAGGGTTCCAACAAAAGGCAAGTATCGACTTCACTTAAATATTTTCACCGGTAGCGAAAATGTCTACAATTCGCATGGTCTTGAGTATAGTGGCTATAGAAGACTTACATCTAGAGCAGCTAGATGTTAAGACAACCTTTCTTTATAGGGACCTTGAAGAAGATATATATATATATATATATATATATATATATATATATATATATATATATATATATATATATATATATATATGCGTTAGTCGACAGGATACGTGACACCAGGTAAGGAAAATAAGGTGTATAGATTGAAGAAGAGTCTACATGGCTTGAAGCAGGCCCCGAGGCAGTGGTACAAGAAGTTTGACAGTTTCATGTCGGGAAACGGTTTTAGGAGATGCCATGTAGACCACTGTTGCTATTTGAAGAAGTTCGATACGTCATACATCATCCTTCTTTTGTGCGTAGATGATATACTTATGGCCGGATCAAGCATGAAGGACATCTCAGATCTTAAAAGACAACTGTCTAGAGAATTTACCATGAAGGATTTAGGAGCAGCAAAACAAATCTTAGGCATGAGGATAAAGCGTGATAGAGAAAACATGAAACTAGTTTTGTCACAAGTAGAGTACATAGCCAAGGTACTTGATCGATTCAATATGGGAGGTGCTAAGCCGGTTAACACTCCATTAGCCAACCACTTCAAGCTTTCTAAGGAGTAAGGTGCAAAGATGCAGGAGGAATGAGACTACATGGCTAAAGTCCCATTCGCATCAGCTATTGAAAGTCTCATGTATGCTATGGTGAGCACGAGGCCAGACATTGCTCAAGTAGTGAGAGTTGTTAGCAGGTTAATGAACAACCTCGGGAAGGAACATTGAAAAGCTGTAAAGTGGATCCTTAGATACCTGATAGGTACTGTGGATGTAAGGCTGTGTTAAGGAGGATCAGAAATCAAGCTACAAGGCTATGTAGTTTCAGATTTGACAGGAGATATCGACAACAGAAGAAGCACTACAGGTTATGTCTTTACTCTAGGTAATGCTGCAGTCAATTTGGTCTCTCAGTTACAGAAGACAGTATTTATTAGTACAACGGAAGTAGAATATGTTGCAGCTGCAAAAGCGTGCAAGTAGATGGTGTGGATGTAAGGTTTCATGGAAGAGTTAGGTAAGACCAAGCAGATTGCAAGTTGTACAGTGACAGTCAGAGTGCAATACACTTGGCTAAGAATTCAGCCTTTCATTTTAAGGACCAAGCATATTGACATCAGATATCACTTCATATGTTTGTTACTGGAAGATGGATCGATTGCTATAGAGAAGATTCATACAAGTGAGAATCCTGTGGATATGCTGACCAAGGCGGTTACACAGGAGAAGCTGAAGCTCTGTTCAGCTTTGATTGGTCTTCAGGCTTGAAGACTAGGAGGTGATGTACTCCGGATGTAGAAGACGAAGGTTTATGGTGATGTGTTTCTAAGTGGGAGATTGTTGAGATGTGGAGCTGTATCTGGACAGGGCTACTCGACCGGTCGAGCGGCCCACTCGACTAGTCGAGGGTTGGCTCGACTCAAAGTCCAGTGAGCATCAGTTTTTTTTGTTCTGAGGTGCTTGACTGGTCGAGGCCCATGCTCGACCAGTCAAGGGTCTGCTCGACCAGTCGAGGTTACGCAGATTCGTTTTGCGGATTTGATATGGACTGCGGAAATTTGAGTCGGTTTCGCAATGGTGTGAAACGGAAGTTGCCTAAACTATAAATAAGGGTCCCTAGGGCTTTTCTAGGGTGAACGAGAGTTATTCTAAAGTGTGGGCGAAGGGTTTTCTCTATACATCCAAGGAAAAAAGTTAATATATTGCTTGTAATATTGTTTTCTTTATAGTGGAAGTTTGCACCTGTGGTTTTTTTTTACCCTTATTGGGGTTTTTCCACGTATATCCTGTCTTGTGGTTTGGTTTGGAATGTTTTGATTCTTCTTCTATATTATATTTCTTTCTGTTTATTGTTTGTGGGTGAGAACAGAGATTGGGTCTCGGTTCACTAGCATTTTTGGCGTGCTGCGCAACACGGAGATGGGTACCGACCGAAACATGTAAAATCCCTTAGTGACAGATTCGACTGATACATCATAGCATCATGTAAAAGCCCTTACGACTGAAACCACTCAAGGAGCGGAATCACAACTCTAAGTTGGTCAAGTTTCACTTTGCACTACACACGTTCGCGTGGAGAAAAAGATGACCATCACCAACACGTGACGTCACGAGAGATCTCTCATCCACGTAATATGAGCAGGACGTGTGCATAACCAATGGCCAACCCACAATAAACGTCTAACATACGTGACGTTCTTGAAAAGTCATAACTGTCTTTGGGCCCAAACGGTTATTTCCACGTTAGTAATTGTGAAGAGTGTCTATGGAGATGTCTCTCTAGCTACCACCTTAAAACTTTATAAATAAGAAAAATATCAAAGAGTTTCCGGCCACCACCAACCCAACACAAATCAAATTTACAGCACAACGCTGCCTATCTTATCTTTGTTTATCATAGACTAAGAGTAATGTAATCCAATCCATCTATGTTGCTACGTTGGATTGACTTTAGCATAAGAGCAACGTATTTTCGTCTATCTACGGTGATACGTTGGTCCGACCTACGTTGAGCGTTAGATTACAAGGATGACTTTTTCTTTTTATTTTCATTAGTGTAGTTCATTTCGTTTATACCTAAGTTGTTAGATCAGGTGAGACTTAAATCTATGGTATCATTATCTATGTTATAGATGTTGGATTGTCGAGAAATACTTTTGTAAGTTTTTATTTTTATTTCATTTAATACAATTAAGTTTCTTCTGCTCTCACATTGCACGAATTAAATTATATATACTATCATGGCGAGAGAAACATTTTCAGATGAAAGAGAAAAATGACTTATTAGAATTTAGAAAGAGATGAACCCTCCATTTCATAAATTGCACGGTTTCATTCATAGGTGACTGAATAGATGGCTGAACTGCTTCAGTTTTTTGTCATAAACGACTTATCTTAAAGCTTGAAATCATAGGTACTCGGTTCAAATTAAGCTGTAATAGGCTTAATTTATGAAATGGAGCCATTATATACATGTACTAACGACCAGATTTCGAGCATAAGAATCACTCAAGCCTAATATTGGGCCAATAGTTTATTTTTAGTAGTAATATGATTATGACCCATTCAGTCGGACCATATTAGCATTTTTGTCATGAGCAGTGACACATGGTGGATCGTAAGTCGCAATTGACGTGGATTGCATATTGAGTAAACTTTATAGGGCCCACCGACCACCATGATATATGTCTTATCCATGACATTTTTTGTGATTTTTAAGGCATGAGGTCAAAATTAAAGCATATCCAAAACTCAAGTGGACCACACCATCGAAAAGGAGTGGGAAGTGAAGGCTTACCATTGGAAACTCATTGGGGGCACATAAGTTTTAGATTAAGCTAATATTTATGTTTTTATTTTTTCCCCAGCAGTGTGACCTTATTAAAAGGTTGTTTAACAAATATACCTCACTGAGGCCCCTAAGAAGGTTTCAATGGTAGATGCTGTTGGTTGTTTAATAAATATACCTCACTGCGACCCCTAAGAAGGTTTCAATGGTAGATGTTGTTGTCCCCACTACGTCTTCTGGTATAGTGCACTTGAGCTCTGGATATACTTTCATGCGAGGCTCATCTATCGAAATAAGCTAGTAAAATGGATGAACGGCGGACACATACGCCATGGTGGCCCCATATAGTTTACTAATCAAGCACTCCGCATCCAGTCGCGACAGTGGCAGAGCATATACTAAAAACTCAAACGACGGAAGAGAAGAAACCGACAGCTGTGGAGAGTATGCCCTGCACAACGGCTGAAAACGGGCGTCCTGCTGCCTCCATCGTTTTCTCAGGAGTTTGTGGTAAGCGCGCTGGATAAACAACGTTCGTCGCCTCATCCCTTACGTGTGGAAGAGGTGGATCCCGACCGTCCACCTAATGGGCCCATATATGGTTTAGAAACGAAGTCCGGATAACTCGATCATGTTTGATGATAGTACCTTTAACCGGGCTACATAGTGGGCCACCACAATGTTTTGGTTATATACGGACGCGGATTAGCTACTGAACCCGACAGTAGCAAGTCTGTCCAGTGAAGTTAAGTCACCATGTTCTTTGGGCCCCACCACAATGTAATTGCTATATCCACGCCATCCACCCATTTTGAGAAATCATTTTATGGTATTATATAAAGAATGAGGCAGATCCCAGGTTCAAGTGGGCCCCACCATAGAAAATGGTGAAGACAGTGACACTCACTATTGAAACCTTCTTAGGGGCCACCCAATGTTTATTTGAGATCAAACTTATTCATAAGTTAACATAGACATGAAACAAGGGAAAACACAAACATCTGCTTGATGGAAAACTTCAGTGGCCCAAATAAAATTTTAATAGTAGGCATTCAATTCCCACTTTTTTATGTGGTAGGGCTCACTTGAGCTTTGGATTTACCTCATTCTTTGAATCATGCCCTAAAATGAAGTATCCAAATGTATGGACAGTGTGGATACAACAATTACTTCATAGTGGAGCCCACATATTGAGGTGATGTCACTTGACCCGCTACTGTCGAGTTCAGTAATCCGCGTCCGTTATATACACTCCTTTCATCCGTCAGCTCAATCAGGAAACGAGCTAAAAAACAAAAGAGATCCAAAACTCAAGTGGGCCATACCACGTGAACAGTTGGAATGGAGACACCCACTGTTGAAAACCTTCCGTTCCCCACTGTGATGTGTAGATGCCATCCAACTCGTTCACAAGGGAAGCCTAATTCCTGATCATGACCCAGCCAAGCTTTTGTATTGGATCTCACTCGGAGTGGAAGGAGATCAAAGTTATACGGCCCACAGTGATGTATTTATCTATTTGTAGAGATCATTTTAAAATTTTTTCCAGAAAATGAATCGTATCAAAATATTATTTGGACCGTACCACAAATAGCAGTGGAGATTATGATTTTCACGGTTAAAATATTCATAAGCCTAGCATAATGTTTAATTTCCATCCAATCTGTTCATAAGATCAAATAGACCTAAATTAGGAGGGGAAACAAATTTCATATTTATCCAAAACATCTGTGACCTTAAAAAGGGTTTCAATGGTAGACAATCAATCTCCCACTGCTTTTTGCAGTGTGGTCCACTTTATTGTTATATCTATCGTATTTTTCGTCTCAAGCCTTAAGACGATCTCGTCAAATTGATGGACGGTTTGGATATAATACACGTCTCCTGATCAGACCCACGGAACTTGATGACGTCAATACAGTAGCAATGTAGCTGGTGTAAGGTACACCAGCCAATCTGCTTCCGTGTACCTGCATCCACAGTCTACCACGCGTCGGAAATGAACGCACTTTCTCAATTCAGCACGACGGATCACATTCATCGTTTCTTTATTTTTATGCTTTCGGCCCTCCGTTGCTTTTCCGCGCTCCTCTCGTTTTTCTCGCGCTGCAGCGTTATCCTTCGTGCATTCGAGAACAAAGCAGCAGATTCTCTCTCGGCGATCGATTCCTCGACTCAAAGAGAAATCCTCTGATTCGTCTTTTATCCCAAATGCATGCAAAATAAACCCTTGCTTGAATTAGAGTTAGGGTTTTGCAGATCAAGGATTCTTCGTTCCTCCGACGGAATATGTAGAAATCTTTCTTCACTCTTGTGATAACAAAGGTAGGGTTCCAAAATCTCCTCCCATTGACGCATGTGAAATAGAGGCTAGATTTTTCTTGAATTACACCACCTTTCTTCTCGGAATTTACGATTTCAGACCGGTTTTCGAGATTTGATATAGGCCTGACTCAAAAAATTAGTTTCTTTTTAATCAATCTGATTTTTATAAGATCGATTTTATTGGAGAGATATCTAGCAGTTTGTCCACATCGAAAATTCTTTATTTTAGGGAATTGATATTTACACCCACCATTTTTGGCGCAAATGCCTCTCTTTTCCACTTCTGGTGAATGGTGATACATGAGGATGGTTTTGTACATATGTATTACCAGAAAGTAGAAAGAAAGGATGTACCTATCAAGACGGGTGGGTTTAACTTTTTGACTGTGTTATTTTATTGCTGGTTGATATTTTTTTCTTCTATTGTTGGAAAAGGTCAAGAAACTGTCTTTTTCTGCATCAGCTGGAATAAACTGGATTTATTTTCAAGATGTTCGTGTTGAACCGCTGCAACGGCATTGGTTTCATCGGCTGCTTCATTCCGCTGTGTGAATGGCATCCCTTAGATTAGTGAAGGCGATCAGGGCTTGATGCCCTCGTGTCTTCTACCTCGTTATTTGTATGTTTACCAGGTATTGATTTCTAGTCTGTGATCTCCTGGATTCTTGTTATGGTCAAATCTAACTGATGTAATGGGAAGTTCTGTTTGTTCATGATTATCCCCGTCATCACCACCATCATAGCTTGCCCCAGTTATGTGGGTTGGCTTTACAATTCCTGTTTCGCCATAAAATTCTTGTTATAGGTAATATTTTTATTTAAAATTTTCTTTATGGACTAAGGTGTGTCGCAACTTAAGTTTCATGCACCCAGACCGGAATCTTTTACTATTATATTTGGCCCTTTGGCACATTTTAGTGGAACTCAGTCAATTCATCGACACACAAGGGAGACACACATGGGAAAACATAAACTAATCTAGGGCTCTACTTGCATGTTGCATAGGATGAGCAATCAAAGTAGAGCCATGGAGTGATATTTTCCAAGGAAACTTCTAAGAACATAGTGAAGAACCCATATATGTGAAAGATCATGCGCAAGTAATTAGCAGGTAGCCCCACCAATGCATGATTACCAGTGCCACTTACATGTACATGATAGGCCACGTATATGTCAGTGTTCACTGATATATGATTACCAATACCACTTACGTATATGTGAAATGTCATGTGTGTGTGTGAGTGGGGACGCGCTCTTCGTCACCATCTAAGCCTTAACCAAACTAACTAGGGCTGGCTACGCGAATCCTATTCCGCCATTCCACTCTATCAAGGAACATATCATTAGTTAAACCAAGGTCATTAAGTCTTTTCTCACTACTTCCACCCATGCCCTTTTGGGCCCTCCCCTTGCTCTTTTAGGGCCTTCAGCTCGAACCAATTCACTCTTAACTGGCGCAGTTCCTGGTCTCCATTGCACATGACCAAACTATCTAAGTCTACATCCCGGATCCTTTATTAATTATTAGTCATGTTTATTATTTGAAAACCATCCTACAAAAGGCTTATTTCCGGAATGGACCTGCTTCTAGATGATTCCAAATCCAAACCCCCTTCTGAATTCTAGCTGTATTTGGAAATTGAACTGACAGTATGCATGAGTCCTATTGGAAGGCATATTTCTGGAATGGACCTGAATATGGATCTCGGGGTGGGGGATGCTCATGTCCAATTGGTTGGACTGCATATCTACTGCACGACCAGCATATAGTTTCCATTCCATCGTATTTGTGCAACATCCAACCCATTCAAAAGGTTGGCCCAACCATGAGGATCACATTTTCCAAAAATTACTTCGATCCACTCATCAAGTTGGCCACACCTGCATCTTTATTGTATGAGTGGATATCCTGTGTTTTCTATGTCGTAGTCAACCAAATGGGTGGATTGGTTATTGTAACACTAGGTGATCCTCATGGGCGGGTTGGATGTTGCATAACGGTAACCCATTTCTGGTTTTTTTAGTTAGTCCATCTCATAGGATACACCATGGACTAGCCATTGCCTGATTATTGCGTCGGTGAGACAATGTAACTGTCTGATTAGTTTGTTTATTGTATCTAGACAATTGAGGACTTTTGTTTTAATGCTCATTTGCATGTTCAGATTGACAGTTAGGATTGTCCAATTTTTGCGATTATTGATGCATGGCATATTCACGATTGAACCCATTGAAAGAATGGTCTGGATCTCATCCAATCTTCTTTTAGAGGGTATGGTAGCTCTGTGCACCTGGTTGCATAGGGGCCAATATATGCACGGAGATGCACTGAGCTTTTTTATACTGTCACTTTGACTATTTTCCTTTTGTTGAGAATGGATGGACTTTCTATATTACTTTTTCATATGCAAACTGCAGGAATTTGGAAGTTTTCTGTGTCCTCAAGGTCTGGGGATTTATTTGTGTTCGCGTTGCTTTGAATTATAGTTGATCTTCGACAGCGTAAAAGTTCTTATGGTTTGGAAGAATTTTTCTGTCTCAATCTTGGCAGAAATGGGCTGCTGTAGTTGCTTTGGATTCTTGGGCAAGCCCCAGAGATCGGTGAGGTCCATTCATGGTTCCCGTGGTCGGTTTTCCCGAGAATTCTTGCTACCCGACAGTGCAGAAGATGCGGATGGTGTTCTATATAATGGCGAAGCAGCCAGTATGCTTCATGGAAGTGATGAGGAGTTGCAACAATGCCATAAAAGTTCTGAAGAGATTCTCTTTCTTAGAGCTCAAAGTGGAATGATTTGCAGGGAAGTTCCTGTCAAGGAAACGCGTCATGTTATTCGCACAGAGGTAGACAAAGTGAATTTAGGCCATCCTTGGATAGATGGAATTCTAGGTGTGGAAATGGAAAAACTCATGATTATGTAGTGATATTTCCATTGCCACCGTGCAAAATTCTTTTTCATGTGGTCATGTTTGTTTTGCAAGCTGAAATCCCAATCTCCATGCAGTAATGGCTACATTCATTTCTCGAGGAATGCATATATGGATAAGATGGAAAAGTTATTTTGGAATCCATGGTTTCATTGACATCCAAACATGCCTGCATTTCAAATCAAGAGAAAACCTTTTCCTTTTCCTTTTCGTTGGGATTCTCTAGGATCCTGTCTGTCCAAACATGACTTTCTTAAGAGTGAATGGAAAAAGTTAATTCTTGATTTGATGAGAGATAAACTTGTTTTTCAAGATAACATGCTAGGGATGGATACAAATCTGGTTGTTTCTCACATTGTCCTCTAACATGTACCCTTTCAAAATTTGGATGCCACTTTCTCTTACACATAAGGTGTTTTAGATATGCTGTGTCGAGTAGTTTTTTTTTTTCTTCAAAATATTCATTTTGATGTTTCTTCTGACTTTCCTGTTGACTCTTTCTAGTGTCGATTTTCATTCACATCACTCTTACCAGATTTCCACCATATGTTTGTTTAACTTCCCTTTTAAGGTGTTTCCGACTCTTACTTTGAGACTATTGCAGAGTAGTATGTGAATTTGTTTCAAGTTTCTGTTGACAATTCGTTATGCTTCACAGAGTTTTGCCCTATAGACTTTCAATAATAACATCCTTACATAAAAATTAAAAACAATGATATCCCTTTATCATCTCAATAGCTACCTTGATCCACTGTAAAATAAATGAGGATTTTTTATTTTTATCTTTTATTTTTTGGTGAGTACACACGGGTACAGGTGGATAGGAGCTGGTTACAAACCAACCGATACCTGTGGGGCTCAAGCCTTTGGCGTTTGCTAGGACCGAGAGTGCTCTATCCAACTTGATTACGAGTGGATTCACAAATGAGGAATTTATTCTGTAACACGGTTAAACTATGTTACCCACCTTGAGTTTTGGGGAATCCTATTAGTATTGATCCAGGGAATATAGCCCTGCAACCAGTGTTTAAATTATCGGCGATAATATTGAATTATCGCCGATAATTTCGGTATCGCTGGAGTTCCGACACCGAAACTCCCTTTTTTCGTTTCTCTTCCAAATATCGCCGATTTTTTGGTGATTTTATCAATTTTTTGCGAAAAGTCCAGTTGTCAGCGAGAAATTGCGGGGTAACTGTAGCAAACAACCCATTTTCAACGATAAAAGGACCGATAACATCGGAGCGTTGCGTAAATATGGAAAATATCCCCAAAAAAAGGAAAAAAATGGGGAAACTTGCAGATTTCCGTACCTGTAGAAGAGGAGGGCCAATCGTAGAAGAGAATGGGTGAACGGAAATTGCGGTGGGCCAATTGATTGATCGGTGTGCCGTAAGTGCCATCCAATCTCTACTTTCCATTTTTTTTCTTGAATACTCAAAAATTCCAAACCTAAAGATGATTTCGGCGAAGAATCTGCTGAAGATTAGGGATTTGGAGAGACTTTCTTTCGAAATTTTAGGGTTTTGAGGGGTCTCTTCCGAAACCCTCTTTCGTTTCAAAACAGCGCAATGGGTTTTTACGGGCGTAGATTCGCTATTGACAGGTTGAGTAGTGAGACTGCCACTGAAGTGACGTCACCAAGTTCTGTGGGCCCCACCATGATGTATGTTTTGTATCCATGCCGTCCATCCATCTGGAGAGATCATTTTAGCATAGGATCCAGAGAATGAGTCACATCCAAAGTTCCAGTGGACCCCACCATAGAAAACAGTGGGGAGAGTGACACCTCCGTTAAAAACTTCTAAAGGCCACAAAAGTTTTCGATCAAGCTGATATTTGTGTTTTCCCTTCTTTAATGTTTTTTTTTTTTATGACTTTTGAACAGGTTAGATTTCGATAAAACATCATGGTGGGCCTTGGGAAGGTTTCAATGGTGTACATCAATCTTCCCGCAGTTTTCTGTGGTGAGGTCCACTAAAGCTCTGGATCTGCCTCCTTCTCTGGGTAATGCCTTAAAATAATATCTCCAAATGAATGGACGTTGTGGATATAACACGTACATCATAGTGGGGTCCACAGAACTTGGTGACGTGTAGCGAGTCTCACTACTCAACCGGTCAGTATCTAATCCATGTCTGGGAAATCAGATTGCGTACTGGTTACTCAGTACGCTCTTATCGTACTAAGTAAACTCTGTTAGGCCCACCGTCAATGTATCTGGTCTATCCACCCCGTCCATCCGTTTTTCCATCTTATTTTAGGGGTTGAGACCAAAATTTAAGCATACCCAAAGATCAAGTGGACCATACCATTGGAAACAGTTGGAATAATAACTTCCACCGTTGAAACATTTCTTGCGCCCACAGTGATGTTTATTTCTCATCCAACCTGTTCATAAGATAACACAGACATGGATGAAGAGAAAACACAAATACAAGCTTAATCCAAAACTTCTGTGGCCCCCAAGAAATTTTCAACGGTAGATGTTCAATTCACACTGTTTCCCATTGTGTGTTCCACTTGAAGTTTGGATATACTTCATTTTTAGGCTCAAGCCCAAAAATTATCTATTAAAATGGATGGACGGAGTGGATAAGATACATAAATCACAGTGGACCCCACAGAGTTTACTCAGTACGCTTAGCCTACGAGTTACTCGGTACGCAATCTGCTTCCTTTTAGCCTCTGTGCGGGTGCCAACTTAAGTGGCGTCTGGATGTCACCAAGTTCTGTGGACCCCACCACGATGTATGTGTTATATCCACATGGTCCATCCAATTAGCGAGATCATTTTAGGTAGTGAACCCAAAAATGAGGCAGATCTAAAGTTAGGGTGGACCACACTGCTAAGGCAGTGGGGACAATGATTCCTACCGTTGAAACCTTCCTAGGCGCTATGGTCCACAGTGGTGTTTATTTTTCATCCAAGTTGTTCATAAGATCACACGGAGATGGATGAAGGTAAAATACAAAAATGAGATGGATCCAAAACTTTTGTGGCCTCTAATGATTTTTCAATGGTAGGCATGTTCAATTCACATTGTTTCATGTGGTGTGGTCCATTTGAACATTGGATATGCTTCATCTTTGGGATCAAGCCTTAAAATTATCTTGTAAAATGGATGGATGTGGTGGATAAAATATATAAATCACAATGGCTCCCACACAGTTGACTTAGTACGATAAGCGTACTGATTTATACGGCACCACATGTCACTTATTTGTATCCGTGGATTGATGAGTCGATGTTATGTGGGGTCATCATAATGATAAATATTTTATCAATGTCGTCCATTTATTTTGATAGATAATTTTAAGGCATGAGTCCAAAATGAGATAGATCTGCATGACTGTATCTAAGGTGGACCACACTAAGGGAAACAGTGGTGATTAAATGTCCACCATTAAATACTTCATAGGGCCATTGTAATGGTTTTTTTTTTTTTTGCCATCCAACCTCTTGATTAGGTCACACAGATCTTGATGAAGCGAAAACACAGTTTAGATTATGTTAGAATTTGCCACATGTACCATTTTCAAATGCTAGGTATCAAGTGTCATACGTAGCCAGAGTATCAAATACCACACTGATTGAATAATCTAATCCATCCTTGATTTGACATCTTTGAGTTCATTTGCTTTTACATGTCTTAATTACTGTATGCCAGTTGCATTTGTATTATATAAACTCATTTTGGTTACTATTTGAGTGATTTCTTACGACAACGCATGCCTTTTGGCCCCCATTAAATGAAAACTTCTAATTTAATGCATTCTTTTTGCAATTTTTTCATTCCTAAATATGTAAATATGTGTATTTAGGCATGTCCTGAAGTTTCACTAAAAATTTCCACCATTTTCTCCATGTTTCCCCCATTTTCCCTGCATTTCCGGTTATCGGCGATATTATATCTTTATCTCCAGCCAGCGAAACTTGTAACGATACCGACAATTCGAACACTGCCCGCAACCTTCTTAAATTACTGAGGAAGTCGACCCTCGCGAGTCGGCATCGGAGATATGGAGAAACCTCTCGTTGCCCCCGATCCTCCCGATGATTATGGAGCCCCCGATGATCGGCCTACACCTGATTCACGTTGACAGTCAGACAAGAGACCACTGACGGACAACCATGATCCCTGAGAGGCCCGACAACGCCTCTTAGAAGATGTAGACAACACTTGTAGAGGCAAGAGAGTTGAATTCGCAGGAACTACGGAAGTCGACCCTCGCGAGTCGGCATCGGAGGGCTGGACCAAAGTTGAACAACGACAGGGTTGCACTCCGGGAGCCCCTAAAAAGGGGAGAAAGCTTTCTTACTACCCCACCCTCTATGTTAAAGGATTCCCGATCGGATGGCTTCCTATTAATATCGCTAGGGTTTTCGGACGATCTGGTGCAGTGATGGACGTAGTTATGCCCAGGGATGCCCACACAGGGCAGTACAGAGGTTTCGCCCTAGTTCGTATGAGCTCGGAATATGAACTTTCCAGAGCAATTTTCATGCTCCACGGAGAATGCTTCGGCGGGGTGCCGCTTCTGGTTCAACGGGCAAGATTTGGCCCTCATCGGACATCTCTCTCCGATCCCCGTCCACATCCTCCCCCTCCTTCCAACAGACCGTTGTCTGCGGATCATCGCCGGAAATCCGCATCCGCAACAGGCACCTCCTATAGAGACACTCTGATTGATTCAGAAGGATCCTAAAAAATGGCTCAGCTTGACCTTGCCCCGAAGCAAACGGGTTACGAAGCAACCGGGAACATCCAGTCAACTCCGATGGGATCCAACAGCTCCTTCTCCTTAACCATCCCCCCAGAACGATTAGCCTTGGCTAAGAAGAAATTACAGGATTCTGTAGTTATCAGCACCAGGGAGGGAGTGTCCATTTCACAGGTTCGTAGCTGGATAGATGACTGCTGCCGCATCCGTCCGGCTCAATTCTCGATCAAGCCGATCGGATACAACGAGCTTTGGGTCAAGCTCTGCCCGGGGTTGAACCCAGACATTCTGATCATGGCAGGAGCCTCACATGCGGACGGACCAGTTGTTAAGGTTCAGAGCTGAGAAGAATTTTCTCTGTTTGGGTCGGAGGACATTTGGGTCTTCATCTGGGGCATTCCCTTTGACATCTGGGACGACGAGTTCTTCATCGCCGCAGCCAAGCTCCAGGGTACGTTGATCGAGCTTGACAGCAAAACCAAGTTTGGCGAGGTGATGGCGGTGGCTAGAATGCGAATCCGCCGCACGAAAGGTTTGGCCCTTCCGTCCCACATCCGAGTCCATGCGACAGGGAGAGAGATCCCTCTTCCAGTGCAGCTGGAGGAGAAGGATGGCCTGCTTCCAAGGTGGGGCGACTATTGGCGCGCTAAGGACTCTCTTCCCTCTCCAGCTACGTCCAGAGGAGCGGAGGATGACGACGCGGGATCATGACCTCAGTACTCGCGGGGAGTACCAGATACCCACTCTGCTGCTCTTGCTACGACCATTATCGTGTCTGTTAGAGAGCAAATGTCGCTCAGTACACGTGGCGCTCCTGTGTCGCCTGATCGGGTGCGGGTTTCGGAGGTCTTGACACGCGTCCTTCGACCGGACGTGATCCGTCCAAGTGGTGAGCGCCTTTTCCCCATTGCCGAGGCTGCAGGCCCTCATCATGACGGCTGCAGATTTTCTGGTAGGAGTGCCCCCCCCTATTGAGACGCGTGACGCTTTTTCAGCGGCCCATCGAGATCACGCCAATGCTGCTCTTCCACGTGGCATTTCTACGTTCGAGTTGAGGCTAGCTGATCGCCCCGCTACCGGCGATAGCCAGTCTCCTGTCATGATCAAGGCCTTTCCCTCGACACGTGGCGGTCCCTCTTCTGATCTTGCTGGAGTAGCGGCCACGTGTGTAGCCCAGTTGCCGATGATAGAACCACGTGTTCGCAGAGTTTCTTCCCATCACTTTGCTTTTGGCCGTTCATTCTCAGGGGGTCCCTCCCCTCGGTCACGTGGCAACTCCGGATCTGATCGGATACCATTCAGACCCGACTCCCCCTCGTCGATGGGGGTTGGATCCAATATCGGGCATCTTAATGTTTCATATTGGCCGTCCATTTCAGACCTTCTCGAGTCCAGGTCTCGGGTCCTACGCCTTCCGGATCTAGACTCGCGCAATTTAAATCTTTCACGTCTTACAAATTCGAATGCTAATTGCAGTATAGGTATATCTTCCAGAGAGACGTCCGATCTTCCCCCTTCCGCTTCAGTTCCCCTAGCCATGATCCAAGCTGCTGACTAGTCGGATTGCATGCAACAAAATATCAGGCCGTTATCAGCTTCTAAGTATGGCAGTAGACAACAGTCGCGGTCCACCTCCGCCCCTCTGCGGTTCGCCCATTCTTCCAGGAATCCCCCGGAACCAGAATGCTCGGAGCTCGACTAGGGCTCGTACCAGTCAGACAACCCATCCTCCCCGTCATTCATGCCCTCTTCCTCGAAATCTTCTCTCCGCAACTGGACCGAGCATAGCCTTCTGACGTTATTTTAAGAACAACCAAACACCGACGTTATTGAAGCGGAACCTCTGCAGGTTTGCCTAAGAGTCACTTCTGAACCTGCTCAGGTTGCAGACAACCATATTGAAGACGATTCGATTAGAGCTAAACTCATTGACACCATTCACAAAAAAAAGTGGATTAGAGATGCCATGGGGCATGTTGGGAGGTATCTAGGTCTCTCTTTTGGCGACTGCCTAGAAGACTTTTTAGCTCTCCTTCACTGCGTTGAGAACCGTGGTAGGCCTCTATCAGCCTCGAAGTCTCCAAGAACTCGTCGCGCCAGGTCCGGGAGCAGCAAAGAGCTGCTAAGTCTTACGGATGGTCTTTCACACTTAGAGGTCTCCTCCGGCAGGGGGAGGAGCCAGGGCAACCGGGGAAGTTTGTTTGATTAATGAAGTTGCTTTCTTGGAATGTCAGAGGCGTCAGATCCAAGCAGAAACGACGCCTTATCAAGGACATTTGCGATCGCTCCAATTTAGATGTGGTCTGTTTTCAAGAGTCGAAGGTTTTTGGTTGCGACGAGCGGCTCCCGAGTACCCTATGGAAGTGCAGAGACATCAAGTGGATCTCTCTAGATGCTATCGGTAGCGCATGAGGTATAATTGTCGCCTGGAAGTCCTCCGTTTAGTCCCTCCTCTCCAGTTGGACTGGTTCCTTCTCAGTCTCGGTGATTCTTCAGCACACATCTTCGGACTTCTCGAGTCTCCTCTCCTCTGTCTATGGCCCGAATCTTGATTCCTGCAGGCCTCAGTTCTGGGAAGAGGTGTTGGATTCCATCCTCAGATTTTCAAGGCCCTGCTGCATCATGGGCGATTTCAATATTATCAGATACCCGGACGAAAAGTCCCATGGTCATGGCGTCACTTCTGCGATGGCTGCCTTCTCTTGATGGATTGAAGATCACGAGCTAGTGGACCTCCCGCTGCTTGGCGCTAGATTCACCTGGTCCAATGGCCGGGCCACTCCAACTCTTTCCACACTTGACAGGTTCTTTGTATCTACTGCCTGGCTCGACTCGCACCCCTCTTCCTCCCAATCCGCCCTTGCCAAAGTTACCTCGGATCACTGCCCTATCCTCCTAGATGTGGAGGATCAAAACTGGGGTCCCAAGCCTTTTCGGTTCGACTGCTCGTGGTTAAAGATAAACGGCTTCAAGAAGATGGTCGGGGATTGGTGGTCGACATTCTTTGTTGAAGGTTATGCAGGGTTCAAGCTCAGCTCCAAATTGAAACGTCTGAAGGCTGCGCTAAAGGAATGGAGTTTCAATGAATTTTGTGGTAAAGAGCAGGAAGCCGACGCTCTGCTTGCTGAATTGCAAAGAATTGATTCTCAGGCTGAAGGGACTCCCATGTCTACAGACATTATGGCTAGAAGAATTCAGATTATTCATTGGCAAGTAGGGCGCTGCAAAAGGAAATTTCGTGGAAGCAGAAGGCAAGAGTTTCTTGGCTAAAGGAAGGGGACCGTAACACCAGGTTCTTCCACAGTGTGGCTAGTATGCATGCCAGGAACAACCGGATCAACAGTCTCCTCGTTAATTGTACCCGGATCGAAGACAAAGCCAAAATAGCCCATGAATCTGTCCGTTATTTCACGACTTTCCTCAAAAGTGATGAAAGGCACAGACCGGTTCTTGATAATCTCTTTTTTGAGAGGCTCTCGGATGCTGATGCCGATCTTCTAGAGGCCCCTTTCTCTGTTGAGGAAGTCAGCCGCGCTCTAGCCTCTATGGCTGGGGACAAGGCCCCTGGCCCGGACAGCTTCCCCATCCTTTTTCATTTTTGGGAGGTGGTCCAAGGCGACGTGATGGAGTTCTTCTCTGAGTTTCATGACAGAGGCAGGTTATCCAACAGCTTGGGGGCATCCTTCATCGCTCTCATTCCAAAGATGTCAGGGGCAGCGTCTCTCAAAGAGTTTAGGCTGATCAGTCTTCTGGGAGCCCCCTACAAAATCTTAGCTAAAGTGCTTGCTAATCGTCTCAGTAGAGTGATCGGAAGCATTGTTTCTGGCAACCAAAATGCCTTCATTGCTGGCAGGCAGATAGTGGATGCAGCCCTCATCGATAACGAGTGCTTGGACTCCGCTTCCAGATCAGGAAAGAAGCACATCGTCTGTAAGCTGGACATTGAAAAGGCTTATGACCACGTGGACTGGGCTTTTCTTCAGTATCTTTTGAATCGGATGGGGTTCGACAAGAAGTGGAGAGGTTGGATGGAGGAATGCATCGGGTCCGCTCATTTTTCCGTTCTTCTTAACAGATCCCCTATTTCAAGAGCTCGAGGGGCCCTAGGCAAGGCGATCCGTTATCCCCATTTTTGTTTCTCATTGTGATGGAATCCTTATCCAGAATGTTGCAACAAGGTCAGGCCGAAGACGTCCTCCTCGGGATCTCTATCCCAGGCATGCGTGACTCGATCACTCACATCCAATATGCGGACAACTCCCTAATTTTTTCAGATGCTAGTACCGATAAGGTAGAAAATCTTCAGACTGCTATTCGATGCTTCAAAGTTGTTTCGGGGTTGTGAGTCAATCTGGCGAAATCCAAGCTATTCGGTATCAACATGGATAGCAACGAGATTGCGGGCATGGCGGCTATCGTCGGTTGCACTGCGGATGCTTTCCCTACTTCCTTTGTGGGTCTCTCCCTTTGCTTTGGTAGGCCCCCCTTATTGATGTGGGAGAAAGTCACTTCCTGATGCGAGAAGTTGCTGGCGAGATGGAAATGTCGATATCTTTCATTAGGTGGGTGCATTACCCTGATTAAAGCCTCCTTGTCCAACCTCCCGATCTACTTCATGTCTCTTCTCAAATGCCCGAGCACGGTGCTGGCCTCGTTAGAAAGATTAAGGCGTGACTTCTTATGGCACGGAAGGGAGTTCAAGCAGAAATTCCATTTGCTCAAGTGGAAGGAGGTCTACTGTCCCATGGTTGACGCGCGCGCGCGGCGCGCGGGGGGGGGGGGGGGGGGGGGGGGGGGGGGGGGATTAGAGTGCTTAAAGATATGAATCGTGCGCTGATGGGAAAGTGGATTTGGCATTTGGGAGCAGAATTAGGGAGTTTTTGGAACTCTGTTATCAAGCTCAAATATGGGGAATCTGATAGTGGTTGGTGGACCAAGGAGTCATCCTCTTACAAGGCGTCCCCCATTTGGAAGGACATCCTCAAGTTGAAAAGGGAGGTGGTTAGAGGTATTGGCTTCGATCTTGGTAATGGGGCAAACATTCGTTTCTGGGAAGATAATTGGATTGGGGACAATTCCCTTAGAGTTTGCTTTCCAACCATCTTCTCCCTCGCCTCCCAAATATCAACCTCTATTTCTGACTGCCACGAGATTATAAGCGGAAAGCCTGTTTGGAGTATCGGTTGTAGAAGAAATCTCCACGACTGGGAAATTGCTGAATACGCTGAATTATTGGAATGCCTTTCAGCCATCCTGCCTTCTTCTTCTGCTGCTGACAATTTGAGATGGAACCCTGACAAGAAAGGATCTTCTTTCTCTATCAGATCTCTATACAGCTTCCTGACGGCCATCAGCCCCACATCTCAGCCCAGTCACGCCCCATTTTTGTGGAAATATGCTGCTCCTCCTAGGATAGTGACTTTCGGCTGGCTTGCAGGAAGAAAGAAGATTCTCACTATTGACAACCTCAGGCGCAGAGGGATGATCATTCCGAATATTTGCCTTTGTTGCATGCGGGAAGCAGAAACGGTCGATCACCTTCTTGTCAACTGTCCTTTCATTCAACCTGTTTGGGCGAGTTTACTTCGCTCTTTCCATGTTAGTTGGTGTCTGCCGGAGAAGACCGACACCCTGCTTTTATCTTGGCATGGTGTGCAAATAGGCAAGTCCAAAACTAAGCTTTGGAGGATGGCGCTCCTCGCGGTCTGGTGGTTCGTGTGGGAAGAGCGAAACAATCGTTGTTTTCGGGACATGGCTAATTCTGCTGACTTTGTGCTGTCTAAGGCTAAAAGAGCCTTAATCGAATGGGCCGCCCATGTTGCTTCTTTTAAAGACGGTGATTATCTTTTTCTAGGATTTTAGTTTCGATCTGCTATCTCAGCGGATCTTCCTTGTTTCTGTTTTCTGTTTTTTCTTTTATGAAATCGTCATCTTTCAAAAAAAAAAATTACTGAGGAAGGCCAAAGATGTTGATTGCGACTGGCCTATGTTGGCTATCTTGCACTTTTATTTTTGTTGTCCACTCTTATCTGTATGGTACTGGTGGGTGGATGCTAACTGTTGATTTTGAATGCATGGTTAGGATGAAAATGGAAATAAAATGGTCAATGAATATGTTCGTGAGTGCAAGATTGGTGCTGGCAGCTATGGAAAAGTGGTAAGTCTGAAGCTCTTGTTGCTAAATTACAGGTCACATTTTTTATATCAACAAATTTTACAACCTTCTCATAATGCAACAGGTTTTATATAGAAGCACCATAGACGGGAAGCAGTATGCAATTAAGGTAGTGCATCTTTGTCTAAGTGTAGAGGCTTCTTTATCATGTAAAGAGGCACTTTTATTGCTCTTGTGCTGTTTTACGTGGTTGGGGGTCTATTATGAACCTTTATGGAAACGAAGTTGCTCAATGTAGGCAACGTTGATCTTTTTTTTTTTTTCCTTGAATGGTTATTAGCTTCTTTCCAATAATTCCACTTTACCATGCATAAAAAAGTAAATGAGTATTTTAGTTTTCTCTAGAAATGATGGGTGCCTGAGGTCACATTTGCATACTATAGAGTCGAAGACTCTTCTAGGTGCATTTTCTTCTGTTGGGGACAGTCTTTTAGCTCACTGTTGCTGGTTAGGTTTGGGAATGTATCCATACAATCAATACACAGTAACACAGAACACATGGCATATGCATCAGAACACCCAATTCAATTGCCCATTTATATAATTTGTCTGTTAAGTTTGTTAATGCTTTTATTTTCCTGTATATTGGTCCCTTTTCACCTTATGGGACCATTTAAACCAATAGAGTCGAAGTAGCATCTTTTGACAGCCCACTGGATTTAATATAGCTTTTGTCCAGAACAGATAACAATCTTGGCATATGTTCTGAGCTTTGTCATTTACTGCAGGCTTTCCACAAGTCTCATTTATTAAAGTTGCGAGTGGCACCTTCTGAAACAGCCATGACAGATGTGCTCAGGGAGGTGAGTACTTTGTTCTTCTTTTTTTTTTTTCCTTGAATGGTTATTAGCTTCTTCCAATAATTCCACTTTACCATGCATAAAAAAGTAAATGAGTATTTTAGTTTTCTCTAGAAATGATGGGTGCCTGAGGTCACATTTGCATACTATAGAGTCGAAGACTCTTCTAGGTGCATTTTCTTCTGTTGGGGACAGTCTTTTAGCTCACTGTTGCTGGTTAGGTTTGGGAATGTATCCATACAATCAATACACAGTAACACAGAACACATGGCATATGCATCAGAACACCCAATTCAATTGCCCATTTATATAATTTGTCTGTTAAGTTTGTTAATGCTTTTATTTTCCTGTATATTGGTCCCTTTTCACCTTATGGGACCATTTAAACCAATAGAGTCGAAGTAGCATCTTTTGACAGCCCACTGGATTTAATATAGCTTTTGTCCAGAACAGATAACAATCTTGGCATATGTTCTGAGCTTTGTCATTTACTGCAGGCTTTCCACAAGTCTCATTTATTAAAGTTGCGAGTGGCACCTTCTGAAACAGCCATGACAGATGTGCTCAGGGAGGTGAGTACTTTGTTCTTCTTTTTTTTTTTTGAAGATTAAATGTAAGTTTTATTAAAGAGAAGAAAAAAGGGATACAAAAAGGATGACAAGAGATCATGTGGCTAATACAAAGAAAAGGAATACCTATAGCTGCCCTAAAAAGCTTCTATTGAGCTCCTGAATGCAGCTACTGATTGTGTTCACTTCTGATTGTGCTGCTATTCCTACATGCAGTTTTATGAGATCTTCCTAGATTTCTATTAGCAGGATAAGATTCTCTTTGGACATTCTAGAGGGACTGGAGTTGGTTATGTTGGAGTGCATGACTGTTAGTTGAGAGGGAATGTAGTAAATTGAATATTTCATCATTCAGAAATCCTGGCTTTACGATAAATACAAGCTGGGAAAAGTCCCAGCCATCTCTGGAAAGGGATTTAGTTACACTCTTATCTATGTTTTAGAATGATGAGAAATATTGATCAAGGATAAGATCTAGTTGCCTTTCCGAAAAGAAAAAGACGAATATGCATTATTGGTCCATACTCCTTGGTCCATACTCCAAAAATTGAGCATACAACCTGCAGGGGAATACCAATAATTTATTATAAACCAAGCGGAGGTGAAAACAACCCCAATACTGAGCAAGAAGGATGGGATGATGAGAAACCATACATTCCCTAGAAGCCTAGACATTACCCTAAATGCAAAGAACAAGAAGGAGACTCCTTATTGACCTCCCTCACAAAATGAAGAACCAGTCTAGGATTTGTTATTCCCTTCCATTCATTCTTTACCCACTGTAGGACATTCATGCATACCAGCGCATAATACCAAAGGGAATCGTTCCCATGGAGATTGGCGCATTTGGTCAAATAAATATTGGGCGTGTCGAGTATTCAGAGGCTTCTTTTCATCAGAACTATAGGAGGCTAAAAGTACAACTCGTTTGAAAAAGAGGAGGTGTTCTAGGAGGACTACAAATCGGGGCTGTTTGGGGGCCATCCACAAATCATTCTTTGTTAAGCAAAGTTGACAAAACAACTTTGCAGTCTGTTTCCTTAGGAATTTTGCCTTGAAAAATGTTGTATTCAATTGTGTTCCTTGAGTTAGATTGTGAAGGAGAAAGAGAATATGAGAAGAAGCGAGAGAAAAGAGAAAGAAGGCTTAGAAGGTCTTTACGCCCCTAGCCTCTCCTCTCATCATCATTAGGGCTTTCATAATATATGTTAAAGTACAAAAATATCCTCATGCTTTAATTAGTCCATAACCAAAGCCCATATGCTTAAACTCTAGGCTAACACATCACCTTAAGGACTAGACAAAAGGAGTAATGAAATGAAACAATAGAAACCTTAATCTCCATATGAAGTGATCCTCACATGTGATCATCACCATCCACCACGGTCCGTCAACACTCACTCTCAAGCTGGGGTATATATCATGAATACCCTGCTTGATGAATAGACGATCCACATGAGTGCGAACAAGAGGCTTAGTGAACTCGTCTACCAATTGATCCTAAGACTAGACGAATGGCATGCAAATTTCCTTACAACTTCTTTGGTGAAGCGATAATCAACTTCGATGTGCTTGCTTCTGTCGTGATAAATCAGAATATTGGCAGTATGAGAAGCAACTCGATCATCACCATATAACTTCATGGGAACATCAACCATAAACCCCAACTCACTTATCAATGTCTTCAACTAGACAAGCTCACACGTAACATGAGCCATTGCCCTATACTCAGCCTTTGTACTTAAATGGGCCACCACACTTTGCATCTTACTTCTCCATGTAACCAAGTTTTCTCTTACAAAGGTATAATAGCCCGTAGTAGATTGTTTGTCATATAGAGAACTAGCTAAGTCTACATATGAATATTCTTCTACTTGAAGATGATCATTACACATAGAATACCACAACCAAGATTTGTCTTTAAGTATCCGATTATACGAAACACAACTTCCATATGAGGAACAAGAGGAGCTTGCATAAACTAATCAATTACACTTATAGGAAAAGTGATATTAGGCTGAGTGATCGTTAAGTAAATCAATTTTCAATGAGTCGACGAGATCTTCTTAGATCATCAGTTAACTCTATCTAGTCCACATTAAGCTTTTGATTTGGGTCCATAGGAGTTTTAATTGGTTTGGCTCTCAAAAGACTAGTCTCGGCCAATGTTTTAAATATCGTTATCGTGTAATGTATCGTACCCTTGGGATACCGATGCATATCGATTATCGCATGGGATATATCGGTTGAATTGCATAATATATCGTTGTTGTTGGGAAACATGGGAACATTAGGAAATTGGTCGATTTTTTCAATGAAACTCGGGGATTGTTGAAAAAGACATCAATACACACTTAGAAATCAAAACATTACAAAAAAAGGGCACATAACAGGGGTTTCCTTTGTATGGGATCCTAATATATGCGCTTTCCAATTGAATTGATGCAAGTTTATTCAAAGTCTATTCATATAATTTATAAGCGTTAGAAGACATGTATGGAAACACAAGCACTACATTCAAAAGCAAAAGAAGAATCACTAGATCAGGTTACATACATGTTTAATTTTTTGTTTGGATACAAAGATTGCAACTGATTTGCAGGAAAATGAGAAATTTAGATTTTTCTCAATTTTCCGCAACTTGACCCATCTCCCAAATCTCGAAATTGAAGTTCCGAATCCATGATTTGTCATGGAAAACATGAAGAATCATAGATTTGTAACAATTTGACACTGGTTTAACGCGATTTACAACGAAAACATGGATCGAAAATCGAAAATGCTCGCTGGATCGAATAGCAGGGATATATCGGCACTACCCGTGTGTTTCGTATCGCACGGGTGGGATACAAGATATATCATGGGATATATCGGCTGATATTGTCGATATTTAAAACATTGGTCTCGGCTAGTAAATTCATCACATATTTTCGTTGCGACAAATTAATACCTGCCTTAAATCTTTCCACTTTAATACTTAACAAGTATTGAAGACGGCCTAAGTCCGTTGTGCTGCCGCAAAAATGTCATCAACTTGTCAATATCCGCACTGTCATTGCCAACACAATGATGCCTGCCTCACTTCGCCTTACAAAGATAAGAGTGGTCAACATGAATTCGTTTCATTCCATATTCAAATATGATGTGAGAGCAATCCAAAATGAGATTCTATTTCACAGACAATAGAAAGTCAACAAGGGCTTTAACCACATATTGAGGCTTCAAATCAAGTAGCACATGATGCAAAACCGTCAAAAAAATCCAGCCACAAGCCACCCCCTTCTCACGAATTACAATGAATCAGTGAGGAAAAGGCCTCATTACTTTCAAAACAGAAAAAGAATGAAAAAGAAGAATGCAGGTTGAAGGGAAAATGATTAATAAGAAGCTGTGCTTGTGTAGGGAAGGAAGGGAACCACCACTTGTTGAAGAATGAAGGGTGAAGGGAAAAAGGGTTAATAAGAGGCTGTTGTTGTGTAGGAAAGGAAAAAGGAAAAGAGGAAAGAAAGAAAAGAAGATTAGGAAATGAAGAAAGGGAAATACCATTTGTCGAGAAAGATTAGAAGAATAAAACTCATAGAGTTAAGAGGAAAAGGAAGGAAAGAAAGAAGAAGAAAAAGAAAAAGGAAGGAAAAGAAGGGAACCGCTGAGAATTAGGAAGGAAACACAAAAATATACCCAAAAATCTGCTATAATAAAAAAAATCAACAAACCCTATCTAAGCAACACAAAAATTTGCTTCAACAAGAAAAATCTAGCAGACCCTAGCCAAGGCAATACAAAAATTTGTTTCAACTGGAAAAATCCATCAAACCCTAGCCAAGGCAACCCCAAAATTTGATTCAGCAGAAAAAATTTAACAAACCTTAGCCAAGGCAACACAAAAATCAACAAGTCCAAAAAAAAAAAAAAAATCTTCAAAAAAAAAAAAAAAGAAGAAAAGAAGAAAACAATTGAAGAATAATAAGAAAAAGAGTGAAGAGAAAATAGAAAGAGAAAAGAAAAAGTATCCCTAGAAGAAGAAGAAGAAACTCTAGGAGCACTTAGGATCCGATACCATGTTAAACGGCTACGTGGTGTTAATCTTAAGGGCCTATGAGAAGAATAAAGAAGAAGAAAGATGGAAGAGAGAAATGAGTGAGAGAGAGTAGAGAGATAACAAGAACATACGATGCTTAGGGTGTATTGAAATCCTAGCCTTCTACTCTTATTTATAATACTAAAAATGTGAATGGCCCCTATGGGCCTTCTTACATGGACTTGGCATCAATGGGCCTTATTCAACTATCAACCTTTCAATACTCTCCCTCAAGCTAGAGCATCCTAATGAGGCTCAATATATATATATATATATATATATAGTCCCGGTCTCCTGCGAACCATCCCGCAGGATACCTTGTTGTGGTCCAACTCCCACTGCAAGAGACCCTTGTAAGGGCGCACATTGGCTAGCTGATGTTGAATTTGTGGCCCCACTATGATATATGTTTTGTATCCATGCCATCCATCCATATGGAGAGATCATTTTAGGGTGAAATCCAAAGAATGAGTGACATCCAAAGCTCCAATGGACCACACTACAGAAAACAGTGGGGAGAGTGATGCCGCCGTTAAAAACTTCTAAAAACCATAAAAAGTTTTTGATCAAGATTATATTTATATTTTCCCTTCTTTAAAAATGGATGAACGGAGTGGATGAAACACATACATCATGGTGGGCTATAGAGCACCGCTACCAGCCACGCCAATCTGTATGGGGAAATCATATTGCGTACTGCGTTACTCAGGATGCTTTTATCGTACTGTGTAAACAGAGTTGAGCCACGTTGAATGTATGTGGTCTATCTAGACCGTCCATCCATTTTTCCATCTAATTTAAGGGGTTGAGCTCAAAATTGATACATATCCAAAGATCAAGTGGATCATACCACTGGAAACTGTGGGGATAATGATTTGCACCGTTGAAACCTTTCTAGGCCCCACATTGATGTTTATTTTTCATCCAACCTGTTCATAAGATCATACAGACATGGATGAAGGAAAAAACCAAATATAAGCTTGATCCAAAACTCATGTGGCCCTTCAAGTATTTATCAACGGTAGACATTCAATTCAATTGTTTCCTATGGTGTGGTCCATTTGAACATTAGATATACCTCATTTTTTGGTTCAAGTATGAAAATTATCTGTTAAAATGTATGAATGGAGTGGATAAAATAAATAAACCATGGTGGACCTCACAGAGTTTACTCAGCACGCTAAGCGTAGCTAGTTACTCACCACGCAATCCGCTTCCGAACACGGGACCTCACTCTATGGAGGTGATGTCACCAAGCTCTGTGGACCCCACTATGATGTATGGGTTGTATCCACAATGTCCATCCATTTGGAGATATTATTTTAAGCCATGAGCCAGAGAATGGGGTAGATTCAAAGCTTTAGTGGACCCCACCACAAAAAACAACGGGAAGATTGATGCCCACCGTTGAAACCTTTCTAAGCCCCACCATGATGTTTTTTTTTTTTCAAAATCCAACCTGTTCAAAAGTTAGCAAAGACATTAAAGAAGGGAAAATATACATATAGGCTTGATCGAAAACTTTTTGTCGCCTTTAGAAGTTTTTAATGGTGACATCACTCTCTCCACTGTTTTTTGTAGTGGGGTCCACTGGAGCTTTGGATGTCACTCATTCTTTGGATTTCACCCTAAAACGATCTCTTCAGATGGATGGACGGTGTGGATACAAAACATATATCATGGTGGGGCCACAAATTCAGTAGCAGCGTACCCACACAAGGGTCTCTTGCGCTGTGACTTGGACCACACCAAGGTATCCTGCGGCATGGTTCGTAGGAGACCATTACTCTATATATATATATATATATATATTTGAAAGGTAACACTACCGGGGATTGAGCCCTAGATCACTCACACACGCAATGCAACACTGTCTCCACTAGCTCATCTAACGAGTGGGAGACATGATGGCTAGCATAATCAAACCTAAGAAAGACAAATTCTTCTCTAACATTGATAAAGCATTTCATGATGAGATTGATGGCCATATTTGTTGTAGTACACATTCTGTGATTGGAATAATGCAATTTGCGTTCGGATCTGCCATTATATGTCCATGAGAAGCAGCCATTCTTATAGTCCTTGGATGGCGGTGGTATTGGGCTATTGTTGGGCCATGTGATGAGTGAATCAAATCTGTCCCATCCATTGGGTCTCCCTTCTAGGGTCAGAATTCAGCCTGAATAGAACATGAGGCGGGCCACGCCATATACATATGGAAAACACTCATACGGTACCAGTACCTTGCTATTAGTGGTGGCACCAGGCTATTGTAGGGCCTACATGATGAGTAAATCAAATCCATTCCATCCATTAGGATTTGGGGTCTTTGATGTTAGGCCATGGGGCCAAATTTCGTCCGGAACAGAAATTCAGGTTGGCCACACCATAAGGTACAGTTGGGAGGGGACCCCCAACCAATAAAACCTCCCCTGAGGTTTCTGGGGCCCACCATGTTGTTTATATATATATCATCCAAGCCATTCATCATACATGACATGCCCCACCAGGATAAAGGGAGACCAAACATCAGGCAATTCCAAAATTCAGGCTGGTCACACCACATGAATTTAGAAGTTTTAGGCATGATTTGACCGTGTTCGCTATGGTGTGGCCCAACTGAGTATTGGATTGGCCTGATTTTTGGTCTATGGTAACATGAAGGGGCTATCATGATGGACGGAGTGGATTAGCTGCACACATCACATGGGCCCCATGATAGCCCGGTATCAAGAAATGTTGTGGTGGTACTGGTACCATGTGAGAGCGCTCCTGCACACACCCACGCGCGCGCTTGCACACACTAATTTCTCTTCTTCGAATTCTACTATCTATTAAAATCTGGATCCTTTTCTTTTATTTCTTTTTATTTATTATTATTATTATTATTTTTTATAGTCTAGGGATTTGAGGTTTAAGTATCGGATTAGACAAGTCTGGAGTTGAAGCCGACTGGGTTCCCAGCTATGCAAGTGCAGTGTAACACAGGAAAGGGATCGCCCGACTCTGAAGCAGCCAACAAAGAAAGAAAGAGAACTGGAAGGGAAATCAGATTGCAACGAGGTGTAGGGGAGGTGTACGGAGAGGAGAGCTCACCTTGGATACCTACCTAATACAAGGAAGAAGAAGGAGACTGCACCCTTTCCTTAGCTTCTATGTTTTCAATTCAATTTCAGAAATCAGCCACTAGATTTCATTCTTACAAAATAGTATTCACACGACCCTAACGACAAAAATTCTCAGCCCTTTGATCCCTCTCCTATCTTCTAATCTTACCCATGTGTCCATTAAAAGTGGTACTCAACCAACACTTGGGACTTAAAAAAAGAACCAAAACAAGAGGCTTGCTAAGGAAACAAGGAATTTACTGGTTGGTGGAAATCTGTTCCCTGTCATCAGTGTTGTCAAAATCCTACGATTTATGATTCACAATTTACAATTTGAGTTGAATCTTAAGCAAAATGATTTGAATCCCACCTTTGAATCCGTTTTCATATGAATCCTACGATATTATGATTTGAATCCTATGATTTACAATTGAAATCCTGATTTAGGATTCAAATTATACTTGTTTTCTTGTATTTTAAGCTTTACTCAGCTTTCATTTTATGCTTTTAAATTGGTGGGGGCTTTAAGAATCATTTAGAAAAAAAAAAACCTTTCAAAAAAAAAGTTTAGAAATGGTAAATTATTTTATTTTGTTCTTTATAAGAGATTAAATGATATATATTCTCTTCAATGTTAATTCCTAGAGTTGTTTTTTTTTTTTTTTTTTTTTTTTTTTTTTTTTTAAATTTTTAAAATTATTATAAATTTAATTCAATTTAATTTTTATGATTTCTTACTTCTTAATTGGCTGAAATACCAAATTGATGTATGGCTTATCTGGAATGTTTTTATGGATGGTTTATGGTTACGATCATGTTGACTTATATATTGTGGAATAATAGTTACAAATCCAAATATCTTTTTTCGCCGGTCTACGGAATCAAATGCCACTTTCCTACGCGATTCTACCTTCAAGAAAGGCAACAAAAACATAAATTATTAAAGAATCCTTGCATGTTTTTTAAGGAAAATTTCTTGAAAGAGAAAAAAAAGAAAGATGAGAATAATTTAATTTTTTTCTGATTTATTTATATTTTCATATTTTTAAGAAAATCATAAAAAATCTTACGATTTACGGTACGATTTGCGATTCAATATGATTCAACTTCTATTACGATTTGCGTTATGATAACGATTTTGACAACATTGCCTGTCATCCATATAGTCCACATGACAACTGTATGCATCACTGGTTGGTGGGAAACCAGTTTCTGCTAACCAGGAAAGGGTCTTGAAAATCCTCTGGCTGTAGGAAATGGCTTTCCCGCCAGCCAGGAAATATTCCTGCACTATGGTGTTAAAATGCTGCAACCTTGAGATATCATGTTTGATCCCAGCTTACTTAAGAAAACCAGATTATAGTTGTAAAGTTGTTTTTCTCCTTACATATATAAGGCTGCACTTACTAGAAAAAAAAATCGGGTACAAATATGTAGTGCAGTATCCTCTATACTAGGATTCCTTTTCTTTATGGGAGTTGATTTCCTCTATTGTGAAGTGACTGTGATATATGTTTTACTTTTTATTTGTTCCTAAATAAAACAAACTACTGTTACCAATCAAAAAAGGAAAAAGAACATAAAGATGGCTTATATGTGTGATGCAAGCAATGTTCATCATGTTTATTAGTAACTCCGGGCTCAGGCTAAAAGTTATCTACTTTCTGCTTTACAGGTTTCAATCATGAAAATGTTGGACCATCCCAATATAGTTAATCTAATTGAGGTGATTGATGACCCAAACACAGATAACTTCTACATGGGTATTTATTGATACTTTCTTGTCTGTTGCTTTTTTCTTTTTTTGCTCCATCACTCAGCTAAGTATACGAAGTCTTATGTATTAGGATTTATTTTTAAAAGCAGCAGAAGGCTATATAGTACTATTGCTTTGTTTGAGGTTTTCTGTTTCTTGTGCAGTTCTGGAGTATGTAGAGGGAAAATGGGTATGTGAGGGTTCTGGTCCACCAGGTGGCATGGGGGAAAGTACTGCAAGAAGATACTTGCGTGACATTGTTGCTGGGCTTATATATCTCCATACTCATGTAAGATGATTAATTTGGTATGCTTTCTGAATGCTAGTTTGCTCTACTTGTTTACAGACGGTAGACATGCTATCTAAAATGTAGTCCATGATTTCTGGAAGGAAAGATCTTATTTCTTGCTAAGCTTATATTTCTTTTGTATTCCTGTGCTCACCAATGCCAATCTCTTTATCATTTTTTTTTTCTTCTTTCCCCTTCTTTCTAATTTCATTTTTATTGTTAACTGTTGCTCTATTTTACTGTAACGTTGCGGAGACTACATCAAAGGCCTAAATCATTGGCCAACCAGCTGTTGTGGGAGGTCTCACTAGTGGATATTGTGCCTTTTAGCTTCATGGTAATTCATATTAGTATCTGCTGGATGGTGGCATATAATTAAAAGTCAAGCATGCCTATACAAATTTGCATATTCCAAAAGTATATTGACAGTTCTAGCTACTTGCTTGCTATTTACTAATTTATTATTGTAAAAAAATCATTGTTGACCCAATGCGTGAAAAAGCTAAGAAGTATGAAGCTATCTTATTGAATGACATCCCTAAGAGAATTATGTTTGTTCTATCATAGCTAGAGCTGTGATAGTCCAAGGTTATTTTTTTTTTTTTTTTATTATTTATTTTTATTTATCATATTGGTTGTTTGTGTCGATCCTGGGTCCATGCAAGGGAAAACAATGATTAAGTGTAGGGGTGCTCAGTGCAAGGGTTGTCAGAGACTACTTACTACGAGGGGCACAATATGAGTTGGAAGTTATGGTCATGGATTTTATTTTGACGGATGGGAATTGTATTCAGAGAACTGGCACTAAGAGTGATTACAAGCATCCATTGGCTCAAAGATGCATAGAGAAACTAATCAAAATCCTTAAAAAAAAGAAGCTAGAGAAGGACCCACACAACAGACCCTCCACGCTTCAGCGTTTCAAGGTTCCTTATCAAAATAAGCTATTATTGTATTGATAAGATGGCAATTGCCCTACAGAAATGAATGTTAAAAAGAAAGGGGGGAAAAACTCCCTACACAAATGGGCAGGTTTTTATACAGATGGACTCTCGTGGCTTTGTTACCTTAGCTAATCTTTTTAGCCGCAAGGTTTTAAGCTTGCTTTCTTTAAACTAGAAAGCGAAAAGAGTGGATACAGATGACCAGTGGTGCAAAAGTGGACAAGGACTCATGGAATAACGATTGACTGGGGTGGCAATGGGCTGGGGTTGGCCCTAGCTTGGTGCTAGTCCCTGGCCCTAATCAGGTCAAAAAAGCCTAAGCCTTGACGTCGTAAGGAAATGAGTTAATGATCAAAGGTTTCAGGTCTTAGGTTCGAGCCCATGCCTTAAAAAATCATATAATGGTTTGGAATAGGGCCCTGGATCCAATGAGCATCTTTAAACTATACCTGTAGGTTGAATGGGAGCCACTAACAAGTGCCTCAGACCAAGTTTAGAGGCCCTGGCCTTGGTCCTTCAAGGTTGGGCTAGGCTGGCTGACCCATCGCCACCCCTACAACTGCCCATAACGCAAAGAAAAATGATTTTCTTGGAGCTAAGGTGAGACCCCTTGGGCAAGACTGCACTGAAGGGAGACTGCTCGGATAACCTTGGGAACTGTGGTCCTCCTTTGGCGTGATATTGGGAAATAATGGCTTGGGAGGAAGGAGTAAAGGTGAGTGGAGTGAGTTTTTGGGGAGTGAATGTGCTTTTGTTCGTAGGCAGGGGGTCCTTGCTAGGGCTGTCAACAGGTACCCAGACTCGTGGCTATCTGATGGACCCTTCTATCCAATTTTATGACCAGTTTAGATATTGGGTCGGTTGGGGTCCACCATTTTGGATGCAGTTAAGAACTGGGTTTAATTTGGTTCAGGTTGGATCCACTGTCTTGGATCCATTTAAAACTGAGCCTGGTTAATTTTAATAGTAATATTTTCTATTTTAATTATTCTTGCAACAATGAGGTTTGCTAAGCGAAATGCATGTAAGAAAGCTTATTTACTCACCATGAATATTTCAATGTGGCAAACTTCTGTGTGATTTAATCCATCCATTGAGTGAGCTTGACCATGCAATCCCTATTTGACCTGGACCTGATTTGAATCTAACTCGAAACCAAGGTCCAAAGACCATTACTTGAACCTGATTGGGCTCTTGCCTGGGTCCTCAAAAAAGAGACTCAGACACGGTAAGACCTGAACTCGATAAGCCCCGGGTATGTGTACTTTAGGATTAGACCTGAACCCAACCGATCCACAACCCTACCCTTGATTGTCAACTCGTATGAGTCTTAGGTTAAAACTAGGAGATGACACGTGTTGCCTTGATCTTTAGTCTCTTAATGAATCACTACTTAAGCCCGTGTCTCTTACTGAGTCAATTGTCCAGAGTTTAATGCCCTGTTGAAATGACATCAGTAAGCATTAACAGTCACCGAGTCATGGTACAACTGAATCCCATAGATCATGTTGATGACATTGGCATGGAATCCAATTCCTGTTAGTGCATGGGAAACACCCCCATCCAACTGCTAATTGTAGCCACTCTACTCCTTCAGTCCGAGCCATGTCCCTCCATAAGTATGTTGGTCATTTGCTGCTGCGAATGGCAAGCTTGTTGGTCTGCCCTGTTGGTCAACCACTTGGGTGAGCAGTGGGTCTGTCAAGCGACGAATGTCTGGTTTTCCAAAGTTGATGGTCCTCTTCATTCCTTGTCGCTTGTTAGACCCGATGATGGAGGCTTGTAATCCGGGTGCATTCTTGGTTTGCAAGCAGCAACTGGAGTTTCGAGATGGTGGCCAGAACGAGTATTACTTGTCCCAGCTCCCAGCTGACCAACATTATGCAATAGGTCAAAAATATATTTCTTGTGGGGCGAGGAAGGAAATTGTTGCGAGCTAGGACCAAGAGAGAGAGAGAGATGATCGGAAAACAATGATCAAAACGGCAGAACAGTGGAAAGAGATGATCAGAAAACAGAAGGAGAGCAAGGAAGGAACGGCCTGGCAAATAGTTAAGAGAGGGCGAAGAGAGAAAGGGTTAGATCTAAATAGAGGGAGGGATGTTTCTGCATACCCTACTCTATTCGTTAAGGGATTCCCAGTTGGTTGGCTTTCCATCAACTTCTCTAGGGTCTTTGGCCGGGCTGGGAGCGGTGATGGATGTCATTCTGCCTAGGAACAGGGCGACAGGGAAACTCAAGAGGTTTTACCCTTGTTAGGCTGAGTTCGGAGGAAGAACACGGTTAAGGATTCAGTGGCGTTAAACTGATGGTTTAAAGAGCGAGATTCGAACCAGAGCTGAAGAACAAAAGAGGAGTGATGAAAGTGAAGAGTCTCTCCAGAAGGAGGAATCCTATCAGCTGCGGTTCCGACTCACGAGGGGAGCAGAGATCTTCAAATAGTGGCGAGACGCCTTCCTTCAAAGAGGTGTTACTCAAATTGAAAGCCACGTGATCGGAACCACAAGCTAGCAGAACAAATATAGATGAAGAAGAGAGGCAGAAGAATGACGAGGGTACCTCCAAAGGGAACAATACCTGGGTTCGTATTAACCTTGTTTCCTTCAACCGTTCAAGAAGAGCCCTTCAAGACTTGGTGGTGGCGATCACAAAAGATGGAGCGTCGATAGAGCAAGTTAGGAAATGGTTGGATGAATGTTGCAGACTCCCGCAGGAGACTTACAACATCAAACCCATCGGGTATAATGGGCTTTAGATCGAATTGGGCGTAGGTATTAACCTAGATTGTCTGATCATGGCGGGAGCAATTCATAAAGATGGGCCGATCATCAAGATTCTGAAATGGGAGGAGTTTTCTTTGTTTGGGATGGAAGACGTCTGGTTGTTGATTTGGGCAGTTCCCATGGTATGATGAGTTCTTCCTAGCAGTCGCAGCTCGACTGGGTCAGTTTATCGAACTCAACTCCAAAACAAAGCTTGCAGAGGAGATGGGTGTTATCAGGGTCAGAATTAGGCGGAGGAAGGGAGAACTCCTTCCACCTCACATCTAGGTGAAGGCAGAAGATAGAGAGCTTCTACTTCCGATCCAGAGGGAGGAAAAGGATTCTCCCATTCCTAGATGGGGTGATTTTTGGAGGCAAAAGGGGAACTTGGCTTGCCATTAGATGCAGAGCTGGTAGGGGCTTCGGAAGATGGAGTACAAGCCCCAAGCTATCGAGGAGCACGGAACATAGTCATTAGGGGTGTACACGAACCGAGCTAGCTTAGTTAGCTCACTCGACTCGACTCGAAAAAACTCAATTCGATTCGAAGCTGAGTTCGAGCCGAGTCGAGCTGATTTTTTTAGCTCGAAAATGAGTTCGAGCTGGCCCCCAACTCGACTCGACTCGACTCGGATCGAACCCAACTCGAATCAAACTCAGATCGAACCAGTTCAGTGACTCGGTTACTTTGATATTGATGTTGCTCACCAAGTGTTTGATGAAATGACTTAAAGAAGTGTGGCTGGTGGCAAGGAAGGTATGTATATGAAACCAACACCCTTTTTTCTTGATTTTTATGTTGCTTAGAAGGTGTGTGATAAAATACCTGTAAAACCATTGCTGCTGTCTCAAATACAGTGAGATTTTAAAGGTGCAGTCAAGATGTTTGTTAAAATGCTGCAATGGCGAACTCGGCTCGATCTTGGCTCGAACTGGCCCGAGTTGCTGACCGAACCAAGCCGAGCTGGCCAGTCAGGCTCGAGGACCGAGCCGAGCCGAGTTCGAGCTGAGGTTAGCTAGTGGTCGAGCTGAGGCCAGCCCGACTCGGTTCGACTCGATGTACATCCCTATTAGTCATGGAGACATGTCGAGCGCCTATTGCTGATAGAGGAGAGGTCGTCAGCCCCTGGCGGGATCGTTCGACACGTCTTCTCTCGGGTGTCGTGTCAATAGGGTTTCAATCCTCGCCGCACATAGAACCCGAGTCAGAACGGCGCAATCAATTACTTCCTGCATCGAAATTTCAATCGTGTCAGAGCGATTGTCGTGGCGATATAGGTGGCTGCCTCGGAGACCCTGGAGGACCCGAATGAGAGGCCCGGAAGCTATTAGTCGGCTTGGTAGCTACTAATATTGAGGCGTTTGCTTCAGACCCTCCGACTCTACCTACTTTCGATCCAGGTTGTTCTTTCAATGCGGAGATTCCATCCAATCGTCAGATTATTCCGATCCTGTCTGATTCCGAGCCTCCTCTCGTGCCAAGTGTCGATGATGCACAACGGATCCAACGGTTCATTTCCCCGTCCATGTTACGATTGTGCACGCGTACGAAGGATTTCTGCTATCTTCCCTTGCAGATGGATGGAATCCCTTCCTTAGATAGTGGTGCATCCTTAGAGAGGGGTGTGTCCGACGGCTTCGACGTCGAATTTCTGCCCTGGAATTCAGATACCACGGGTTCCTCTGCGTGCTCCTCACTTCACTCCTCTTTTCCTTTAGTTCCAATGGCGGATCGGGTCATAGCAGATCTCTTCCACGCAGATCCAGGAGGAATCATGGAGGTGGAACCATTACAGATCAGAGTGAGCACATCCTTTGGTGAGACGGGGACGGGGCATCAGGGGAGTGCAGATGAAGCAGAATAGAGGACAAAGTTGATCGATACTATTCAAAAGAAAAAATGGATCAGGGACGCAATGGGTCATGTTGGAAGATCTATAGGAGTTTCTTTTGGCGATCATCCAGAAGATTATATAGCGCTTTTTCACCGTATTGAAGATCGTGGCCGCCCACTGTCTCGGATCATAACTCCCAGGAAATCTCCCATCAGATCTAACAGTAATAAAGAACTACTCAGTCTTGCTCTCAGCCCCACGACGATCAGTCGCTCCTCTTCTACAGGTGGGTCTCAAATGCAACGGGGCAGATCAATTTCCTAAATGAAAGTGCTATCTTGGAATATTAGAGGAGCAGGGTCCAAGCAGAAGAGGAGACTTATCAAGGATATCTGTGGAAGAAGTAAACCTGAGGTGATATGCTTCCAAGAAACGAAGGTTTAGAAGTTTAGTGATCAATTGCTAGGAACTCTCCGGAAAGAAAAAAAGCTAAGTGGGTGGCATTGGATGCTGTTGGAAGTTCAGGAGGTACCTTAGTGGCATGGAATTCTTCTTCTTGGTCCGCTATAGATAGTCGGTGTGGAATTTTCTCTGTTTCAGTCTTGCTCAAAGAGGTTTTAGGTGTTTTTTCTGTTTAATCACTTTGGTCTACGGTCCCAACCAAGAAGATAGAAGATCAGAGTTTTAGGAGGAATTGATTTTTGTCAAACAAAAATTTGATGGTCCTTGGTGTATTGGCGGTGATTTCAACATCACACGATACCCTGACGAGTGATCCCAGGGTGGTAGGACTTCGGCTAGTATGCGTCTGTTCTCTCAATGGATCGAAGATCAGGAATTGGTCGATCTCCCTCTTCTCGGTGCAAGATTTACGTGGTCCAACGGCAGAACTAATCCATGTCTAGGCTGGACAAATTCTTGGTCTCGCCAGAGCGGTTGGAAGCATTTCCTCGAGTATCCCAAACAGTTCTCCCTCGTCCTACTTCTGACCATAGCCCTATTCTTCTGGAAGTAGAGGAGGAAAATTGGGGTCCTAAGCCGTTCAAATTCGAAGCTTCATGGTTGAAGATTGAAGGCTTTCATCAACTGGTTAAAGACTAGTGGGCAGGCTTCAGTGTGTCAGGATATGCTGGTTTTAAGCTTTGCAGTAAGTTGAGATTGTTGAAAGCCAAGTTAAAAATCTGGAAAGTGGAAGTTCTTCATAAAAGAGAAGTGGAAACTGGAGAGATTTTGGCTGAGTTACAAGCTATTGATCAGATATCGTAAGATGCTTCCACTTCTTCAAACTCTCAGTCCAGAAGAATCTAGCTGATTCAAGATTATTCAACAAGAGTGATGGAGGATGAAATTTGCTGGAGACAGTGGTCCCGCTGTAAATGGTTAAAAGATAGTGACAAAAATTCCAAAATTTTCCATTGTATAGCTAGTGCCCGGGCGAGATTTAACAAGACTAGAAGCATAATAGTAGTTAATGGGGTTCGATTGGAAGACAAACATAGTATATCAGCTGAGGCCATACGCTACTTTAGTAACCTTCTCTAGGGAGAAGGATGGAAGAGACCTGAACTGGATCACTTACATGTGGATCGTCTTTCTGAGATGGATGCTACTGCGATCGAATCTCCGTTCTCTATCCTTGAGGTGAAAGGAGCCGTAGATACGTTGGGAGGGGACAAAGCCCCTGCCCGGATGGCTTTCCGAAGGTCTTTTTTCAATCTTTTTGGGATACTTTAAAGGATGATGTGATGGAATTCATGGAGGAATTTTATGAAAGAGGTAGGCTTTCCAAGGATCTCGGGGCATCTTTCGTTGCTTTGATTCCTAAAGTTCAGGGGGCTGAATCCCTAAAGGATTTCAGACCGATCAGTCTTTTAGGGGGCCCCTATAAGATTCTAGCTAAGGTGTTGGCGTCTCGTCTGAAAGGGGTGATTGAATGTCTCATCTCTAATAACCAAAGTGCCTTTATCCCGGGTCGTCAGATAGTGGATAATGCTCTTATCGCTTTTGAAAGCTTAGATTCTAGACATAAATCTAAATTACAGGGTCTCCTTTGCAAATTGGATCTTGAAAAGGCATATAATCACATCGATTGGGGCTTTCTCCAGTATATGCTCTCACGGATGGGATTCCGAGATAGATGGTGAAGATGGATTGGGTAATGCGTGGGCTCGGCCTTTTTTTCCATTTTATTCAACGGCTCTCCAAAAGGTTTATTTCGTAGTTCTAGGGGTCTTCGTTAGGCCATGATGTCAATATTATTAATGGTTTCAGAGTAGTAGGGGAGGCCTTCTCCAGAATGCTAAGTAAAGGCCATGAGGTCAGTATTATTAATGGTTTCAAAGTAGAAGCGATGGCAAATTCGATTTCTCATATTTGGTTTGCGGATGACACACTTTTGTTTTTTGAAGTAGACCAGGATAAAATCAGCAATCTACGGACCATAATCAAGTGTTTTGAAGCAATTTCGGGCTTGAAAGTTAACATGGCGAAGACTAAAATGTTTGGGGTAAATATGGCGGAAGATCAGATCGAGAAGTATGCAGCATTCTTTCAATGTGCAATGGGTCGCTTCCCAACCACATTTATGGGTCTTCCTTTGTGTATCGATAAACCCCCTATAGCTTTATGGGACAAGGTGATTGAAATAGTGGGTTTTTATCTAGCTAGATGGAAATGTAGATACTTATCTCTGGGTGGTAGGCTCACCCTTATCAAGGTGGCTTTATCGAACCTCCCTCTATATTTTATGTCCTTATTCAGATGTCCATCGTCAATTTTGGCTTCGCTCGAGAAACTTAGAAGGGATTTTCTATGGCACAGTAAAGAGGACAAAAAAAGTTCCATTTGGTTAGTTGGAAGGAAGTTTGTAAGCATACTCGAGAAGGTGGGGCTGGAGTAAAAGATCTCAAAAGTATGAATCGGGCTTCATTAGGAAAATGGACCTGGAGGCTAGGGACCGAGAATGGATCTCTTTGGAACAATCTGATCAAAAGCAAGTATGGTAGCTCGGTAGAGGGGTGGTGGACAAAGAGTTCTTCCTCATACAAAGCCTCGGCTCTTTGGAAAGGAATTTTATCAAATAAGGCGGCAGTCCTTAAAGGATCAGGAATTGCAATCGGAAATGGTAATCATACTCAATTCTGGGAAGACATTTGGGTGGGTGATGATACGCTTGCGTCAGCTTTTCCGTGTATTTTCCGTCTCGCTCCAACCAGTCTATATCAGTGGATTCATGTTACTCGATCCTAGGGGGAGTAGTTGCTTGGAACCCGTTGTGTAGAAGAAATCTTTGTGACCAAGAAGTCGAAGAATACGTCGCTTTGCTCAATCGTATTCAGGGTAGCAATCCGGTCTAGTCTTCTAAAGATAAATTAGTTTGGCGTCTCGACAAAGAAGGGCTATTTTCGGTCAAATCTTTATATAGGCATATTGCTAGGAATCCTCATTCAGTTGAAGAAGATTACTCTCACTATATCTTGAAATTTCAATTGCCTCCAAAGATAGCTTCTTTTGGATGGTTGATTGCTAAGAAAAAGGTCCTCACAGTGGACAACTTGAGAAAAAGAGGCATGTGCATCATAAATATATGCTTATGTTGTTTGGCTAATGAAGAATCTTTGGATCATCTATTCGTTCATTGTCCGTTCGCATACCGCATTTGGTCCGAAATTCTGTCTCGATTTCAGATTCAATGGGTTTTTCCAGATTCGGTTTGCAGTTTGCTGAAAGCCTGGCAGGGTGTTAAGTGTGGCAATCAAAGATCTAAACTCTAGAAGATGTCCTTCCTGGCAGTTTGGTGGGCCGTGTGGGAAGAAAGAAATGGGAGGTGCTTTAATGACACTTCCAAGTCTATAGAGGATACTATCAGTAGGGCTTTCCGCTTTATAGTTGAATGGGCTTCTGCTGTGGATAAGTTAAAGGGTTGAAATTTGGTTTTTCTAGGGAGTTTCTGATCGGCTATCTCAGCTGGTCAGTCCCCTTTTGTTTTTCTGTTTTTCTCTATCTATAAAATTTCTCGTTATCTGTCGAAAAAAAAAAAAAACTGGAGTTTCGAGGGATCTTTATTGCTCTGAAACTTTGATTTCTACAGGACGCAACCATTACCCTTTGTTTTCATGGGCTTTGCTGACTTGAGGTCACTGACCTGAATCTAACCAATTAACCTGTTGGTTCTTTGGACATTGGGTTCAGTTAGGTTCATGTTCGTGCAACCTTTCAAAAAAAAAGAAAAAGACAAAGGTTCAGGTTCGTGCAAGCTCACGATGCACCAGAAGTTGCCTAAGGTCATTCAAGAAAGCTCATACTGCACATGCAAGCAATTATATTCACAAACAATGATAAATGATACTATAAATTACATAGCCCTACGAAACTGGTTAACTGACTTGACGCCATAACTTGGTCTGATATGCTAGACCTAAACCCTGTCTGATTTTAAAAATGGGTTTCAAATTGGACATGGACCTGTTTAAACAGGTTCGGGTTAGTATCAGTCTATACCAAGATAATGGCTTGTACAAAACTTACAAGAATCCTCAAAACTAAACCCTCCGTGGTTAACCACCCCAATACGAGGATAACAAACCTTGCACACCAATTTTCTCATTCATCATTCTTTGAAATCCTAGTACCATACATAGTTCAAAAATGAGAACTTGACTTGACTCGAGGTTGGGTTGACAGTTGACTCGAAGACTTGACCCGATTCGACATGATATTTAATTATTATAAATTGAAATTAAAAGGAAAATTAATAAATATTTAAAATAGTTAAATGTAGTGCAAGTAAAGACAAAACAAAAAGCAACAGCCCTGCATGTACTTTGCTGGTTAGAAGTGCTGCTCACCATGTGAGAGGTTACGAGTTTGATTCTCACTCATCCCATTTTTCTTTTTAATAAAGTCTGCCCTTCTTATGGCGAGTGACTCGGTTTGAGTCGCGTTGAGAAGCTTCATTTTCTTTCTTCAAGGAATTAAAAAGTGCTCATGAAGTTAAGAAATCATCTTCATCATCATCTAAGAAATTTGAAGTTAAGAAATCATCTTCATCATCTAAGAAATTTGAACTTTAAATAAGATTGTTAGACTCAGTCTTCACCTCTGGTAACTGCAGGCACATGGGTGGTTGTGTTAGTCACGAGGACCATGGTTTTAAATAGAGATATGGTTGGAATGCGCAGATATGGGGCTGTATCGGCCCACGTCGTATCATCACGGGGGTACAGGGTCCAATGCTGATATTTAAAGCCACTGTGAGGACCCAATAGAGCTGGCAATCGACTGTCCTAGCACTCTAGGATGTTAATTGGTAAAAGTATTGGGGTTGGTTGAATGTATTTACCGAAATAACTCAATCCCTTTTTGGTAAAACCCGCATAGAAATATGCCATTGACGTGGGTAAAGCTAAAGGGGTAGTAATGGGTTTGATTATGGGGAACCATATTAGAATTTGGAATAGGTTTGGCCTGACCAGTTCAAATCCAGGCTCAAGTCAACCCAGTCCTAGCCCAATAACAGTGTAGTACCCACCAGAAATAGGGAGGCACGGAATACAATTCTTGGTACGGAGACTTCGGTGGCCCGGTTATGACTAGTTGCACCCGAACCTTCTATTGAGGTGCCGAGGGGTGAAAGAAAGTGATGGATTTGATTATGGGGAACTAGATTAGGATTTTGAATATGTCTGGCCCGACCAGTTCAAATCCAGGCTCACGTCAACCCAGTCCTAGCCCAATAAGTGTAGTACTCACTAGAAACAGGAAGGCAAGGAATACAATTCTTGGTACGGAGACTTCGGTGGCCCGGCTATGACTAGTTGCACCCGAACCTTCCATTGAGGTGCTGCTCCAACTTCTGATGCAGGGACATGTGATGACCTAACCCTAGATGCATGTATAATCAGGTTAAAGAATATTCAAATAAATACACCAATTAACTATCCATTTCCAATTGAAGCGATTAGGTAAATCTCAACACAAAGATGAGGTTATTCCGTCAGGATCATGCCCCTTAGCATAAGATCACGTAAACAGTAAAAAGGAAGGACCTTGGGATATGAAGATATCCCGGATCTAGCATAAGTCAGTCCACGATTAAGCTTGGATCTGATTCTACTGACTAACCATCTCTTTTTTCCGTTCGAACTAGAAAGAGGATATCTAGAGAGGAACGAAAGGGGTGAAGGATGAGGGGTTTGAGATGAAGAAGGTATAGATCCTTTTGTCGTCAAAAGGAAAGGAGGAGGATGATTCTTACCTTTTCCTGCACATCGAAGATCTTATATAGAAGGAAACCTGAAATCGGGGTGAAATCCTCAACACCCAAGGGCCAATCCTGAAACCCTAATCTCTTGAATAAAGAGGAAAAAAAGAGACAAATTTCTATTCATTCAATAATAATCCAAAATAGGGTTTCTCACAACGTATATATAAGCTATGGAAAGTAAAAGTGCACTAAAGCCCCTGAAAACAAGAAAAATAACAATAAAAAACGAAAAGTAAAGAAAGTGCAATAAAGCCACTAAAATAGGGAAAAGAACAAAAACGCCTAAAACTAAAACACCCGTGTGGTAGGGTGTGAAATCCGACCCATGGATCTATGGTCACGGTGCAGTCATGCCGCTCCTGCACTCGTAGCGCGTCAGAAAATGGGTCTGATGGACCCAACGTCCATCCACATAAACTCATCCGCTCCGGTACTCTGTTGGCGACGTCTCCTCCTCTGGTACACTCTAAAGGGTGCACCACTGATGTCCGCATCAACTTCCAATCATGTTTTGGACTTGCTGCCCCTGTTCGTGCTTCCTAGCATTTATACTTGCTATCATTTTGAAATGGGTGCTTTTGCGCTTCTCTATCTGAATCTATTGCCACTCCATGCTTAATTTAGCTATAAACTTATTTCTTCACCTATAAGAAGGGAGATAGCTGGGGAGCAGGTGTCATAGCCACTACATGCTTAGCTGGCCTAGAGTTTAGAGATTGCGACAAGTAAGCGAATTGGGGGACATGTTGATTGTTTATTAGAAAGCTGTGGTTGCTTGATAAACCATAGCTATTTTTAAGCAACCAGTGTGTTGATCACTAGAGTTCAGTGCCTATTGGGTGTAAGCTTTTGGATTTTTGTACATTGCATGACCTTCGTTTCATGGTTTATGTTGGATATAAGTTAGTCACATCCAATGTTTTAAATATCGTTATCGCATAATGTATCACACCCTTGGGATACGGATAAATATTAGTTATCGCGTGGGATATATCGGTTGTATCGCATAATGTATCGTTGTTGTTGGGAAACATGGGAACATGGGGAAATTGGTCAAATGTTTCAATGAAACTTCAGGGGTTGTTGAAAAAGACATCAATACACACTTAGAAATCAAAACATTACAAAAAAAAGTGCACATTATAGGGGTTTCCTTTGTATGGGGTCCTAATATATGTGCTTTCCAATTGAACTGATGGAAGTATATTCAAATTCTATTCATATAATTTATAAATGTAAGAAGACATTTATGGAAACACAAGCAATACATTCAAAAGCAAAAGAAGAATCTTTAGATCAGGTTACATACCTGTTTAATTTTGTGTTTGGATATAAAGATTGCAACTAATTTGTGAGAAATTTTGTTTTTTCTCAATTTTCCGCAACGTGACCCATCTTCCCCAAATCTCGAAATCGAAGTTCCAAATCCATTATTTTTCATGGAAAACATGAAGAATCATAGATTTGTAACCATTTGACACTGGTTTAACATGATTTACAACAAAAACATAGATCGAAAATTGAAAATGCTCATTGGATCGAATAGGTGGGATATATCGGCACTACCTGTGTGTTTCGTATCGCACATGTGGGATACAAGATATATCGTGGGATATATCGCCTGATCTCGTCGATATTTATAACACTGGTCACATCTGATCCCCTGTTTCTTCACATAGATTTTGCCTGACATTGTTTTCATGTCAATTCAGGGCCAGTGGTATTTTTGGCATCGTGCTTGCTATGTAGACATTATTTTCTTTATTTCTATATAGACGTGTGCATGCTAGTAAAATAATTTTTATTGTTAACCATTGTATATTATTAATGTCGTCACATCTTGATTATTCTTTTCAACCAACAGAATATTGTGCATGGGGACATTAAACCTGATAACCTTCTGGTCACGAGCAGTGGGACAGTGAAGATAGGAGACTTTAGTGTCAGCCAAGTCTTTGAGGTAAACAGCTACATTACTCATATCTTTTTATACATGTTCAAAGAAAGCAGCCTGAGATGCAGGTGCATGTGTTCCTTTTTCCCGGTTTGGGATCAAGGAAATAAGAATGTGAATTCGGTAAATGTCAGATTTGTGGATTTTCTTTGGATTTGGATTTGCAAATTCTCAAGTCCACTGTTTGGGAATCAAACTACAAATCTGTGGATTTAGAGAGCATTTATTACAATGGCAGAGCATTTATTATTAAAAACTTGCAACAATCTGCATGTGGGGCCCACCACGTTGTATGTTGGACATTCAATTCATCGGACATGGTTGCCTCATCATGAAAATCAGATGGTTAAAGTATGCCGATCCAATCAGCATGTGGGCTACATGATAGGAAACAATCAACAACCATCAAAAATCTTCGAAATTCATGTAGTTGATGATTAGGTTGAGCATGATTTTGGTAGCATACCATTTTCATTATGGGGAACCATGACAGACTGTTGGGAATCTTAGGATGCCATATATACACCACGGTGGGCTGATTGCTTATGCCATCGCATAAATGCATAAGCTATCGCTCAGGCTGATGATATTTATTTATTTATTTTATTTTATTTTTTTGAAAATTTAAAAAAAAAATGAAAAAAATCATAAAAAAAATTAAGAAAAATTGTGTCTAATTACTACAAGTGATTGGATTGGGTTTATTTACCCAATTCGTTGTAGTTTGACTATTAGACCATTTATACATTGAGTTATATTATATTATATATAACAAAACAAATTTAAACAATCAACAAGTTACACTAAGAAAGAACTAATTATTGAAAACTAAAAATATAGAAATTGTATTGATAACTTGAATCTTGATGAGTTGATGCATACAATACAAGTTACAAGGTATAGCTTACAACTTACTACAATCTACAAGAAATTTGACCATTGGCCATTCTGCCGTTGCATACCGGAGTATGCCATGGTTATGCGATTATGCCATCGCATAACCATTGCATACTTTAGTTTGCCATGGCATATGTAATCTGAGCCAATGTATGCGATCGTGCAAATGCACATGACAACACTGGGCCTGACACCCTCAACTAGTAGCATCTACACCTAGTTGCATGTGAGACGTCCCCCCCTCCCCACCACCAAAGAAAAAGAGGGTAAATTTCATCCCTATTCCAAATCCTTCACCCCAAGCATCCTTGTAAGGTGCTTAATACTATCAAATCATCATCATATATGCCTTGCCCCAACTAATTTGGGTCAGCTACACGAGTCCTGACCCGCAATTCCTCTCTATCTCAGACCATATCTTAAGTAGTGTTCGAAATATCGGTATTGCGCAATGTATCACACCCTTGGGATACAAATATGTATCGGTTATCGCACGAGATATATCGTTTGTATCACATAATTTATCGCACTTTTTGGGAAACATTGGGAAAATGATTGAATTTTTCAATGAAACTCTAGGGATTGTTAAAAAAGACTTTAATACACACTTTTAAATCATAACATCTTTAAAAAAAGGTGCATATAAGCTATGCGATGTTTAATTGAACTAATGCAACTATATTTAAATTCAATGCATGACATTTATAAATGTATCAAAGACATGTATGAAAACACAACCAATTCATTGAAAATCAAAAGAAGTAAAAATTGAGAAATATACATATCAATGATGGGGACTGGTTGTGGCCTAGACCCATATAGAGTTGCGCGGTGGCTCGTAATCATCGTCTACATCTCGACGTGGCTAGGAACAGTACTGCTGCTCCAAAAATCGACAATACTGTGCTGATATTTGTGTTTTCTCTTCATTCAAGTGTGCTTGACGTAATCAATAGGTTGTATGCCAAATAAACATTATAGTAAGCCATAGAGAGTTTTTAATGGTGGGCATGCAATGACCATTGTTTTCTTGTGGTGTGGTCCACTCGATATTTGTATCTCCCTTATTTTTAGGCTCATCCTCTATAATTATTTGGAAAAATAGATGGACAACTTGGATAAAACATACATATCGTAAGGGGCCCACAGAGTAGTGTCAGTAGCGACCTCGCTATTGACGTTGTCAGTACGCAATCCTCGTTGAATCATTCCGCCGAGGTGGGTGAGACCCCTGATTGTGGGGGCCACCGTGATGTATGTGGCTACATCCACTCCGTCCATACCTATTGGAAGCTCATTTTAGGCAATGATTCAAAATATGAAGCAAATCCAAATCCTAGGTGGACCATAATACATGAAATAGAGGTAATCGACCATTAAAAACTTCACGTGGGCCACAAAAGTTTTAGATCGATCTTGTATTTTTTTGGTCTCTTCATCCAGATATTTGTGACCTTATCAACAGGTTAGATGACAAATAAACATTCTGGTGGCCCCCGTAAAGTTTTTAGTGGTAGGGATTCAATCACTAATGTTTCCTGTAGTATGGCCCACGTAAGATTTAGATTTGCTTCATTTTTGGGATCATAGCTTAAAATGATCTTTCAATACTGTTGGATGGTGTAGATTTAAGACACATATCACTGTGAGCCCCACAATCAAAGTCTCATCCACCTCGGTGGATCTACACCCACGGCTGTAATTGGCACATCTGCTGCCAAAGCCTTTTGCATGAAGTTCCTCGTTGGGAACCTAGGTGGGGCCCACTGTGATGTTTGTGAGAAATACACTCCTTCCATCCATTTTTTGAGTTCATTTTAGGACATGATGTCAAAAATGAGCCGAATCCAATACTCAAGTGGGCCGAAAATGTTAGGATTGAACATCCACTGTTGAAATATTTGTGGGGCCACAAAAGTTTTGAATAATGCTAAAATTTGTGTTTTCAGTTCATCCCAATAGGAATGACGTTATGAACGGTATGGATGGCGTGTAAACATCTGTGTCGACCCCAGGGAGGTTTCAACGGTAGGAATTTCCCTAACCACATTTTCCTTTAGTACGGACCACTTGAGTCTTGGATCCTACTCACTTTTGGTCTAATACAGTAAAATGATCTCATAAAACGGATGGACGGTATGGATTTCTCACAAACATCAAGTTGGGCCCCACATAGGTTTCCAGCGCGAAAATTCCTGTGAAAGGCTTCCGCATCAAATCCGCGTCCGGTGTAACTCGCGTACCACATCAAATCCGCGTCCAGTGTAACTCGTGTACTGAGTAAACTCTATGGGGTCCATTGTGATTTATATATTTTATCCACTTCTTCCATCCATTTTATAATATAATTTTAGGGCTTGAGACCAAAAATAAATAATATCCAAAGCTCAAATGGACCACACCACGGAAAACAGTGTGAATTGAACATCCACCGTTGAAAAATTCTTGAGGGCCACAAAAGTTTTGGATTAAGCTTATATTTGTGTTTTCCCTTCATCCATGTTATTGTGGTCTTTTGAACAGTTGGATGACAAATAAACATCATCGTGGGCCCTACAAAGGTTTCAACGGTGGAAATCATTATTCCCATTGTTTCCTATGATATGGTCCATTTGAGGTTTTGATATGCTTCAGTTTTGGGCTCAACCCTTTAAACGAACTGGAAAAACAGATGAACGGCGTGGACAAACCAGATGCATTATTCATGATGGGCCCAAAAGCCCTGTTAAAGAGTATCGGATCTACTGTTTAAAAAGACTGGATGGTGTGGATAAACCACATACATGCTAACTCCTTGTTAAAGAGGGATCGGATTTCTCTCTCACAAAGACCGGCCGAAGCCATTTTCGAAGAAAGAGGGTTCCGGTACTTCCGCAACCTAAAATCCTTGAAATTTCGTCGTTTCTGATGGCATTTTCGAAGAAAGAGAGTTCCGATCATTCTGGAACCCCAAATCTCATGGATTTCTAGAAGAAAGAGGGCTCTGATTATGCATTCTTCTTCTCTACAGGCATTGAAACCCCATCTCTCACATCGATTCAAATATTTTCATTTAAAATTTTTTTTTTTCTTGATTTTTCGGTAGTTATGGAACCCCGGCATCTCCGGCATTTTTAATCGTCGAAATGTCAGTCATAAAATCTGCAAATAATGCATGATATCCTGACAAATATCGAGGAAAATCGTGACAATATCAACGAAAATCGTGTGATATCTTGCGATATATCGCACAATACAAAGAATCCTTAAAAAAAATAAAAAATAAAATTCCAAGTGCTTTTTGGGGGTTTCTTATCGCTTGCATGCGATAACGATATTATTGGCCGATAGTATCAATATTACGAACACTGATCTTAAGTTAAACTATTGGTCTTGAAGTCTTTTCTTCTTTCTACCCACATCCTTTTAGGCCTTCCCCTTGCCCTTTTAGAGCCTTTCAGATCATTTTCAAATTATTAGGCAGAAATCAAAATTCATGCTTTGATACGGACGCTGATTAGCTACTGATGGGTTCAGTAGCAAAATTCCTACTGAAGTGACGTCACCAAGTTCTCTGGGCCCTACCATGACGTATGTGTTGTATCCACCTGTCCATCCATTTGGAGAGATCATTTTAGGACATGAGGAAAGAATGAGGCATATCCAAAGCTCAGCTGGACCCCACCACAGAAAACAGTGGGGACAGTGACGCCCACCGTTGAATCCTTCCTAGGGCAAGATGGTTATTTGAGAGCCAACCTGTTCATTAGTTAACACAGACATGGACTAAGGAAAAACACGAATATCAGCTCGATTGAAAACTTCTGTGGCCCCCAAGAAGTTTTTAATGGTAGGCATTCAATCCCCACTGTTTTCTGTGGGGTCCACTTGAGCTTTGGATCTGCCTCTCGCCCTAAAATGATCTCTCCAAATGGATGGGCGGTGTGGATACAACACATACATCATGGTAGGGCACACAGAACTTGGTGACATCACTTCAGTAGCCAATTTTGCTACTGGCACTGTCAGTATCTAAACCGCGTCCCTTTGATACAGTGGAGTTTGGTAAAAAAATATATTCCGCTTTTAACACTGCATGTTAGATAGCGAAGCATTATGAAATGCTTGAACTCATCAGAGCAAAGCAAACAAAAAAAACACGTGCATATGCACAGATCTTACAAGGTTTTATGTTATATGATAGCATATCTAACATGGACATGATTTGAAAATTTGGAACATAAAAATACGCTGGAATGCTTTCTGCCTTAAACACAAACTTCAGTGGTTTCTTGGGTTTCAAATGACCTGGCTCTTTTCTTTTATCTCTCTCTTTTCGATGGTGTGTTTCAACTAACCATTAATAGATGAAATAAAAAAAGAGAACCATTATGAGATGCTATAATAAAATAAAAACATGCATTGCAATGTCTAACTCAATCCCATTTCTCTCGAAAACTGCTTCATGTTTCTTCGTATGGAAAGCACTCTTTGGTTTTTTCATAGTTGCTTGTTGTCTGCAGGACAATAACGACGTTCTTCGGAGATCTCCGGGAACTCCCGTCTTCACTGCACCAGAATGCTGTTTAGGTGAGGCATGATTCTGAAAATTATTCCAGAATAGGCACCCTGTGTAAGGACAGTCATGTTCTTTAAAGTAGAATTTTGTGGTCTATCAGAAACAAGTTGCAACATCTTTCAAAAAATAAAATAAAATTGTTGCAGACCTGTCAGGCAAAACCTCAATATATGTTTCTTCTCTTGTAATTTAGCAATATCCATTTATACAGTTCTAATGCATTTCAAGTAAGCAGATACATCTTTCCATATCTTATGCATCTATGAACTAATATTTATATAATAATACATTCCCTCTATAACAATATATGTTTGTAGAATGCGTCTGTTTGCTGGGTTTTTCAGGGTCCGAATTTCCCGAACGCCTCATGATGTGTCCCTGTGCAAGTTGCTTAGGGTGCACTCAATAACATTTATGTACTGTACTGATACTTCTGTGAAACTTCTTCCAAACAGGGCTAACCTACCATGGTAAAGCTGCAGATACATGGGCCTTGGGAGTAACCTTGTACTGTATGTTGCTGGGTCAGTACCCATTTCTTGGGGACACGTTACAAGAAACTTACGACAAGGTCCTACCTGCTTCTGCTCTTTTAACGCCTTTATTTTTTATTTTTTATTTTTTGTTTTGCTACTTTCTTCAGGTTTAGCTTTTTTAGTGACTAAGTTTAGTGATGCACACCACTGCTTCAGATTGTTAAGAACCCATTATCTCTTCCGGATGGCATCAATCTGCAGCTGAAGAACTTACTGGAAGCGCTTCTCTGCAAAGGTCTATCAGTTCTCTTGACAGCTAACTTCAGTTTTAGAGAGAGCAATTTTTATAGGTCAATGCTGATTGCATAAGACTTGCATCACGCACATCCCCTTGGGGTCCCGTGTTCAGATGTGTGCAAGGTGCTTAGCAATCATCCATTGGTCCACCACATATGGACTGTGGCCCAAAATCAGTCTGGTTGGGCAATCATAAACCTTGATTTGAGGTAAAGTGACCACCACCCACTTGTTGCCCTGATCCAATCAGGTTGTTAGGGTTGTCTGATTGGAATGAGTGTTGGGTCATGGGCAATCTATAGTGGGGCCATTGGATGAGCATCTGGATCTTGCCCTTGTACAAAATCGCTTTGGTCGGACAGTGCTAATCTGTCGATATGATGAAAATAAAGAAACAAAAAAAGAAAAAAGAAAAAGAAGACCACTACTAGGTTCTGTTCCAAAAAGAAACCAAAAAAGAAAAAGAAAACCACTCCTGCTTTTGGCTCTGTTCCAATCAGAGGTTGCTAGGAGTTTCTGATTGGAATGATTGTTGGGTCATGGGCAATTTATAGTGGGGCCATTGGATAAGTGGTCCGGATGTTGCCCTCACCTATGACATGTTCAGATGGGTGCTTGGTACAAAAGTTATATGCAATTATCACCCTCAATTTTTGAATGTTGTTTATCTTTTATTTATTTATTAAATATTTGTAAATTTATATTGCAGATCCAAAACAGCGGATTGTCTTGGAAGCTGTAAGAGTGCATCCATGGGTCGTTGGAGAAGAAGGGCCGATCCCTGAGTATTTGTGTCGGTGCAAGCGCAAGAGCTTCCAAGGTGTAGACTCCGTCCAAGGTGCCAATGTGCAAACGTAGGTGGTGTTGACTAAACTGGGATCTATCGTTCAAACTAGTAAGAAGTAATTTGTACAGTGCCAAAAAAAAAAAGAGGAGAGAGAGAGAGAGAGAGAGATTCCAGGGATTTGGCAGTTGGATCTCAACCCTTGAGTGTGAAACATACATGTGAGATTCTTGAGGGGTGGGTGGCGAGATCCCCTTTGGATTGCTCTGGTTAGAGGCACGTCAAAAATATTCATGAATTGAAGCAAAGGGTATCATCGTAATTAGGAACTTGTTGGTTTTGCCTTTTCTTTTGTTCAAATACCATATCAAGTCGGGCAGAGGGGGTGCCAACAGTGCCTGCAGCATCAAATCATAACATCATGGCTGGCACAGAAAATCTATTAGCAGTGGGTCCCTCTGTCTCCATTTTCTCACTCACTTGAAACCGTGTGCATAGTCAGACTCTTAACTCTGTAATACAGGTTAACTGTTGCTTAAAATCTTCGGGCTACAAAAGTCAGTGGAGGTTGAGTTTTGTTTCTTTTGATATGTGCTTGGAACTAGGTTTACTTCTTGAAATTGGGAGAAATGCTGGTACTCAGCTGTATTAGTGCATGATGGCTACTGTCCTCGATAATGAATTTTATTTGTTCTCTTGAATGCTCGGGGATGTGTTGTTGCTGATATTCCTCTTCCATTATCTTGGTGTGCAGGCCAGAGTGATCCAAGTACTTGTTTTCTGGACCTTAACAATTGGGGTGGGGCCATTACCTGCTTCGGCCCAGTGCATGGTCTGCAAGCGCTGATGCCTTGACGGGCAGTTACCAGCCCCTGATATGACATCAGCTGGGTTCAGCCTTTGTGGGTTGAGGGTGGCCTGCTGGACCATTTGGGTACTAACCAGAGCCGACTAGAAATCAATTTTTCCTTCAGTGGGCCGCCATGTCCTGTGCATTCTTTATGGCATCTAAGGTTCTTTTTTGGACTGAAAAACGGTTTTCATGGGTTCTCTGCTAACAAACAGGCCAGCGCCTGCAGCCTTCATTCAGTTCGTCCTACCATGATGGTTGTGGGGGAGGAAAAGAAATGAGAAAATATGGGAAGATTACTGTCCCAAATCCAAACCTCAATGAGAAAAGTACGGGGGGCAATAATTGATTTTGAGCGCTAAGCAATTGTATACGTGGCATGCATTAACCCCAGTTTATAGTAAATTTCTGGAACAGTCCTAAAAAAATCCGGCTGCTGAATATTCCATTTAATCCCTCCATTAAATGTCCATCAACTGGCTAGTTTCGTAGTCATTAAATATCCATCCACCTCTGTGGTCTACTATCCATCTAAATTTGGAGCCATAGGTTAGAAGGTTTAATTTTAGTTACTTATATGCCGTCGTGTATTGTTTTTTGATGATTACGTGTCAATCGTCACATCTACCAGAGTGTTGAGGTCTTTCCCAATATTGGTCATATCCTTGTAGCAGTCACGACTACTACTATTCCATTCTCCTTCTCTTTTCACAATCATAGCAGTTGTATAATTTTTTATTTTTTTTTTCATGGACATTTCACCCTTTCAAACAAAATAAGAAAGTTAGGAACAGTTATTGCCCCAAAATTACTGTTTTTGGATAATCCTAGCCATCAATTATTGGATACAAGTGACACGTGGTTCAAATTTAGTGGGGCTTATTAATCAGATGGCTTTGATTAGCCATGTTTCGGATTTCCCTTGTCTCCTTCCAAGCCACGTGTATGGTGGACGCGTCGCCTCCATCTTTTTTAAAAAGAGGTGCGGAAGTCCGTTGAAGGAATGCGGTAGACTACACACGGCTGTCCGGTTTATAGTCTACTGGTCCACGGTCTATTCCCAAAAGGATCCCCTCTGATGTACTATTTCCTGGAATCAGATCCCTAGGGAATGTACTTTTTCTTTAGATCCTCTTGGGAGCGGATGGCAATGGTCCGCAATAAACCTCAATGTACAGTACAGTGGTTAGAAGAAGATATCGTATGCCTCCGGAGGAATGGAACTTTCTTACCCACGTATCCTGGACCCTACATGCATCACATCCTATCCTGATCCTGACCATTCATTCCGCATGAATCAATGCAAACTGGCCACTAAACAGAATTTGCCTTGATCGGACCATCCTCACCCTCTAATGGAATTAATTCCTTTCATTTTTTTTTTCGGCATTCATTTGAATGCTACCAATTAAGGTGATTTTTTCATCTATGACCCATCCACTATTGGAGCTACTAAATGGACAGTTCCGATCCAGTCCGTGGACTGACATGTGCGTGGCAATTACTTCGAAGCACGGTCTAGTTCATAACTCTCCTGTTGCAACGAGTGGGTCCTGATGCATCCACGTCGTACAAGTGGTCACATGGTTCAACGCTCCGAAGATGGGGATGATGCAAAAATATTTTCAGTTTAAAAGATACTAGCTATGAAATCTTTGGGCCTTTGTTCTGGACCATTGCTGCATTTCTTTACCTTCAATTTCTGGGCCACTGCTGATAGGGTTAGAAGCATCTAATCTGTGAGAATTTTAAGAAACCCACCATCCAAAGTAGGGGCCACAAGATGAACCGTCTGGATGGCCGAATCATCTGTCCCATTTGTACATGATGGTTCCCCAGGACATTTCAAGTTGCATCAGGAATTTGAAAGTCCTCGGTTCATAGACATGGATCTTTCCTCTGTCTAGACGTAGACAGATGGACGTTATGAACCGCATCTGGCCTTTTAATAACAAACTCTGTCGGAACCACATGCTTGCGTGTGGGGCCCACATCTCCTTTCCTTCAAAACCATATCAATCTCCCTGCACATGCGTGAACATGGACCTTGCTGTACAACTCTCCTCTCTCCTTTTTCTCATCTCGCGAGAAGTAAAATTGATTATTACACTTCTCGTCTCGTTCCTTGTAGTAGGACGTATGATTGTTCACCACCATTTAAAAAATGATAGTGACTATTGTTTCGCACCGATGACATGGTTGCATCGCAATCCAAACCGTTCAAATGGCTTAACCGATTTTGTAAGGTGCATAAAAAAATTATATCGAGAAGCAATAGTACCGTCTGATTCTGCCCTTGCTAATTTGGACCAGTTACTTATTTACTTTTATCCATGATGTTGGTAGACAACATTTGGACGGTTAAGTTTTGGTAATCAGTGTAATTTCTGAGCCTTTTCCAATCGCAATGTTCCTCACGGTTTGGATGGCCTGTATACACGTACATGAGTTCCAAGCTGCAACTGGTAAGGGCCTGTTTGGACAGTGGTATTAAGTTATATTAAATGGGATTCATTGGCAATCCAACTTTGAATTTGGGAATTACATGTTTGGAAGTAATGTGAGATGGGATTAAAATTAACTTCATAGGCTTTGAAAAATGAGTCTTGTGTTGGAAAGTGTGAGATGAGATTTTGCTAATTCCATGAATGATAGAATTTTGCTTCATCCATGTTCAATCCAAGTGCAATTTGAAAGTAAAATATAGGATTTATTTTTAAATGCATACATTCCAAATATAGTATTAAAAAACATGGGATACACTCAATATAGGGACAATACCTTACACATGCATTTATTGTAACTTTTACGGTGGATTCCATCAGCCTGTTTTTTTTTTTTTTTTTTTTTTTGTTAGTACACCCCACTGTCAATTCACACATCACTATTAGCCACCCCCATTAGGGAATGGATACCAAGACCTCAATGTTGAAACGCTGTATCTTTCACTTAGCCTACCACTTGAGCTATGGATCAGGGTGTACGATTTCATCCACCTTAATCCCACCTAATGCTGCTGGCCAAACAAGCCTACTGAGTAAACTCTGTGAGGTCCACTATGATTTAGGTATTTTATCTGCTTTGTACATCCATTTTTCAAGATAATTTTAAGGCTTAAGTCCAAAAAAAAAAGAAAAAAAGCATATACAGTGTTCAAATGGACCACACCATAGGAAACATTTGAATTGAACTTCTACCATTGAAAATTTCTTGGGGGCAATGTAAGTTTTGGATGAAACTTATATTTGTGTTTTCCTATCATCTATGTCTTTATGATCTTATGAACAAGTTGGATGACAAATAAACATCACTGTAGGGCCTAGCAAGGTTTCAATGGTGGAAATCATTATCCTACGATACACTTGATCTTTGCATATACTTCAATTTTGGGCTCAACCCCTTAAATTAGATAAAAAAGCGGATGGACTGCATGGATAGACCACATGCATTCAAGGTGGCCTAACTGAGTTTACTCAGCACGATAAGAGCCTGCTGAGTGATGTATTTATTATATCCACACCGTTCATCTATTTTGGGAGGTTGTTTTAGAGCATAAACCTAAATATGAATAATATGCAAAGCTTAAATGGACCATACCACAAATAGCAGTGGAACAATGATTCTCATCGTTAAAACATTAACAATCATGCGCCCTCCATAACATTTATTTTCCATCCAATCTGTTCATAAGTTCACATAGACCTGGATGAAGAGGAAAAACAAATATATTGATCCAAAACTTCTGTGACCCCAACAAGGGTATCAATGATAGACGTTCAATCCCTCATTGCTTTTTGCAGTGTGGTCCACTCGATCATTGGATCTATCTTATTTTTCGAGTCAAGACTTACTACTAGTTCGTTAAATGGATGGACGGTTTGGATACAAGACATAAATTATGATGGACTCACAAAACTTGTTGACGTCAACACACCAGCCAGGTCGGTGGTGTGGTACACTAGCAATCCATTTCTCGAGCCACCACCATTTTCAAAATGGTGGTAAATACATCACAAGAGTCTAACCTCGGGGGCGGATTAGGTGAGGCAGTGGTGACAGCTTAATGGGTGAGGCACTGTCTGTGGGTCCCACCTCTATGTATGTATTGTATATCCACGCCATCCACCCGTTTTTCCAGATCATTTTAAAGCATGTTTCCAAAAATTTAGTACATCCAAGCCTCATATAGACCACACAGTAGGGATTGAATTTTCACCATTAAAAACTTCTTGGGAGCCGCCATAGTCTCCTGTGAGTGTATATATATTCCCTTTATCCCAGTCTGTTTTAGGGATTTTGCGTCGTGTATAGACCCAGCATACTACCCACGTTTTTTCATTGGACCTGAAAAAAACCTTAAGCACCAAAGTAGACTATAGTCGTACGGACGAACCCAGAAAGATGAAAATACCTGAAATGGCCAAGCTATATGTCCTTTGGGGGGGGGGGGGGGGGGGGTGTGATAGGACTACGCCAAATTTAAAATAATTACAGCGGAATTTAATAATGAGATAGCCAAATAAAATAAATCAATTCACAATGCTGAAATGAAAAGCAACCTCAATAAACAAGTATTGAGAGGTTGATACAAAAGTTGTTCTAAGGACAACCTTACACCAAACAACCAAGGGTTTATGGTAGGACAACCTTATTTCTAGAAAGGTCTTTGAATCAAAAACTCAAACTAAAGAGGAATAAATAAATAGCAAGGAATTGCAGGAATTAAATCTAAATTATTACAACATTCCCACAATGCTTGAAATGTAAAAATTACAACATTCACTTCCACACATACATTCCACAGCTGAATAATTAAAGGTAGGAAAATAAAGCATACATTCACACAACACAAAGAGTTATAGTGGTTCGCCTGTGTGTAGACCAACTGTTCAACAACAGCCACACAGATTGCTACTCTACTCCTAATATCCTCACACAGGGGATATTAGCATTCACTATCAAATAGGTTTTCACGGATTCACCCAAAACCTTCACAATTGTGTCTTTCTCTATGGGCTTACACAATTAAAAAACCCCACTTCTGAGTTTTCCTGACTCTCCTCAGATAACAATACAATGAGATTTTTTTGGCAAATCTCAAAAGAAAACCAAATAAAGTAAATTACACAAAATGTAAAATACCTGTTTTTCTTCTTTGTTGTAGCAGCCCGGAAGAACCAACTCGGAGTAGAGATATGAATGTCAAAGTTTAATATCCAATACTACTATATAATGGTTTTAAGTTCTAATAGATTTTAAATTAAAACAAATGGGCTAGCTTTAATTGATTTTGATTTCAGAAAAAGGAAAACAACACTTCCTATTTTCAAATCAGATTGGAATACAAGAAACAAAATCAATTTAAAAAGCTAAAGAAAGAAAATATTAAATATGCACAGTTAACTTAAATGGAGCACAGACTTATCTCACAGAAGGCTGAATTAAATTAGCTTGAATTGCATATGTTATTCTGAGATTCGTGCTCTATTTATAGGTGAGCAAATCACGTCTTCGACTGGTCCAGAAGTCGCTACGACTGATTGTAGAACCAACGGAAATTTGAAAATTCGAGCTCGATAAGATAAGGCAGTTTCACGACTGGTCGTAGGTAGTCTACGACTGGTCGAAGGACACCTTCGACTGGTCGAAGGTTGCTTACGACTAGTCAAAGTAAGTCGAATTTCAACGCTGTAGTTTGAGTTGTAGGTCTACGACAGGTCGAAGAAGCAGTCGATACTGTTCATACGACTAGTCGAACAGACCCCAGAACTGGTCGAAGCTTAATAGAAAATTCTGAATTTTTATAACAAACTTACGACTGGTCCAGGCAAATCTTAGACAGGTCGAAGCAGTGCTAGGACTAGTCGAACAAAGTCCAGGACTAGTCTTAGAACAGACCAAACTCACTTATATAAAACATATGAATTATGTATCCGAAATGACCTACTTTAAAGGTCAACTTAAGGTCAAACATACCTTAATAGTGAAGTAAGGACATTGAAATTTAGACTAGTGACCTTGAGCATAATGAAGCTTGAGATTTTGGTGTAGCATGAACTTGAAAGCTTCTTGAGATCTTGAATGATACTTGTCTTGAGCTAAGTCGAACATTCTTACATTCTCGAGTCTTGACTTGTGAACATTGCTTGTCTATCGAAGCTGATCTTGTGAGACTTTTGTCTTGACTTGGCATATCATGTGTAGAGCTTTGTTCTTCACATACGCAAGCTTCATAACAAGATACATACAATGTCTTTGGCACCACAAATTTGACAATATAATGAGGCTATCAACTATGACACTTACAATACCCCTACTTTTTTCAGCTGCTTTACTGATGTAGAGCGGGTCGCGGACAGTTTCATGGCCAAGATGGATAAAAAAAGGCCCGGTCGACGACAGAAGTGATCCGGACCGTCGAACCTTAGATCGGGCATATCTCACAATCCGGAATGAGTTATCGAGCGTAAAATATATGATTTTGGGGTAGAATGAGCTACTTTAGTCAGCTAACCTTGCTACGCTGGGTTACGCAAGCCGAATTTGCAAAATACCCCTGGATCGACGGTCATTTTCCTGTTTTAATTTCATTTTTACTATAAATAGTAAGTTTTAGTTTGATTACAACTCTTTATCCGTCGGGCTTTAGGAGTTGCGTCCAACGTGAAAAGAACTTAGAATAATTAGGAGAACGGTTTTGTAACACCACGGATTTTTCCTAACTTGGTAATGGACGTCCTTGGACGTAGAACTGCCCTAGGACCTTATTCTGCCGTGACTAGACTAGGGTGTAATTTAATTAAGTATTAATAGATTGAATCACCTTCTATACAAACTACAAAAACCTGAGTACCACCTCAGGTAGAAATCACTCAGGACCAAATCCTTTAGAAATTAGACGAAATTAACTCAGTGTTAAACTAGATTAGCTGAGAAATTCGCTTGAACCACTTTAAATACGAACTGCAAGACCCAAAACTTGCAGAATCATTGACGCTATATTACTTTATAATCTAGGATCAATCTCATTACCCAGTTGCTCTCGGGAGCATCTTGAAACTCCGTCGAAAGTCCGATTACCGCGAAACTAAACGATTATAACTGCCTTGCTAGGCTTGACTACCATCTCAGAAATCAAGTCCTGACTGTGTCCAGTAATGCACAACTTGAGCCTGAAGCAAAGTATGTGAGAAACGTGAATATTTTTGGAAATAAAATCCAAACTTAAGTAAACTGAGACGTGTCGCTTGCAGGCCAAATATAAGGATTCAGACCGTCAGAATCTAACCAAAATACACCTTCGGATCAGGAGAAATTTTCTACACATGTCAGTGCACTTGTGCCCCTGATCAGACCGAAAACTCAGCTTGACCTAGATCCAAGGTTAGGGAGCTTAAGTCCGACCGCACTAAAAAAAGGAGCCTCCAGAAGTGCTCCATTGAGCCAGAACGGAAGGATTTTGGCTATAACCCAAGTATACCATGGCCCTGAGGCCATTGAGCTCACTTTTAAGCCTATATAAAGGGCTTAAACCCTTTCTCTCCCATGCCATATGAATTTTGCAAACCCTAAGGGAGAGAAGAGAGAAAAGAGAAGAAGAAAGTGAGGAAGAGAGAGAGAGAGGCTGAGAGATAGTCGTAGGGATCATTCCCTAACGCTCCACGTGCTTAACCACCATTCCTACATCGCTATACAGGCGATACCGATCCCGTTCTTAGGTAAGAAAACCTAACCCTAATCTGCTTTAGGTTTTTAGATAGTGTAATAGGTGAATTAGCTAACCTATTCTCTGTTATAGGTTGTTATGGTGCCATAGACAAAGACTTAGCGTTTAAACTGAATTCGTTACGCGTTTACCAGCGTAAGGTGCGGACTATAAACATATAGGTTATGGTTTTCAAGGCTTTCAATGTTGGTTAATGGTCTATAACTGACGTGGGTGCCATTTCACATGCCAAATGCGATGTTTGTTTCGTTTTTCCTATATATATGAACTATGTTGAGTTTAGAGTATTCCATGTGTTTGTAAAAATGATCGTATACGTAGGGAATTTGAAATTGTGTTTGTCATGATTAATTGCCGTGTATATATGTTAGATGTATGTATAATAACTCCTTGGCGAAAGGATTGGCCCTAATACATGTTTTGCCAACATACGTCGTGTATGTTATAATGTGTAGCCTAAGTGTTTGTGAAAATGTCTAAATGAGTATGGGGTTTGTATTCGTGCTTGGCATGACTAACTGGTGTGGGTATATGATTGTTGCATAGGTGACAACCCCCTGACGAAAGGGTTTGCCCTAATACATATTGTAACCGACATACGAGATGTATGTTGGAATGTGTAGATTAGGTGTTTGTAAAAATGTCTGAGCTAGTAGTTAGCAAGGTGTACTTGTATGCGGGTTGAGATATGATTCTCAACTACCTTAATGATGTGTATGATTTCCTCCATGTATGTTATATTATGATGTCTATTATTTTTATGGAATGAATATGTGCGAATTCATGTTTATGTTGCATTTCACAACATGCTTAAATGATTGTAGGATTGGAATTATTTATTCATTACTGTTTGACTATGTCATATGATTACTTGTTGGAATTGGATATGTTTGGGACTACAGTACAGTCCAGGCAATCGGTAATAGGCCTTGACAAGGTGACTGGGGTTGTTTTGCCACAAAGGACGTATTCGATGAATCCGAGTCGTACGCTGCTCGTCGGCAGTGGTTAGGCCACACGGAGTGCTTACACGTTCAATGTCGATCGGCTCGACGTATGCTCATACCAGTCGAGCGAGTCAAGTAACCCGATTGGCCCGATGTATGTTCACCATGTATGGACGCTACTGCTTGAACCTAAGGTACCAAACTCACCAGTGGAAACCCCGTTAACCTTGGTACCTCGATCCGCTAAGACTCATGAGCTGGATATGGTGGTATGGGACACCGTGGTCGAGCTGTCGGACTACGCTGGGGCGACGAGCCTCCCCGTAGTGTCCAGTGAACAACTCAAACTTGTGAACCGAATACAGTGGTATGGGACACTGTATTCGAGCTGTCGGCCTACATTGATCAGGTGACGAGCCCTTTGTAGTGACCTCGAGTATGAAATAGGCCTACCCCGGTGTAGCCTGGCTGTGGTCTCCAGTAGGGTTGGCGACGACCCTTCAAAAATAGACTGCAAGTTGGTAGGGTGTCGGTGGTAGTGACCTCTAGTATACTCTGAGACTGCGTTGAGGCGACGAGCCTTTCTGTAGTAACTAGAGTATAAATTAGACCTGCACTGATCAGGTGACGAGCCCTTTACAGTGACCTAGAACCGTAACTTCGTATGAGATTTACTAGGACTGACGACCCTAGAATGGATCATTGTTTGGGTATTAATATAAGGGAGGTACCTTAGTTTTTCAATCCTGCTGTATGAAAATGACTAATAAGAACTTGGTAATCACGCTTGTGCGCCGCACTGCATATGCAGTTTGGCGTTGAGTAGAGAGCATTGAGGAAGTGACTGACATGCGCGACCGTTAGATGAAGATCGCAGAGGGAGTGCAGGTGAGGGCATGCATCATTTATACATACCATTCCTACATTAATCAAAGTACTTAGGAATGTTTGATTGTATTGTTTTATTATTACTGCTTGACTGAATTGATAACATGTTAACCTTTACTTTATTGTTCCACTGAGTTGATCACTCACTCCTACGTTACGGGATGGTGTTGTATACACCAACTAGACCCTGTCTTAGTTGCAGGTGGTGTCGATGCCTACGAGGCGGAGCCGGACTTCGAGGATGATGAGGAGGCATTCTCTTACATGCAGTTTTCAGGTGGGTTCATGTGAGCCGTGGCCTGATCGACGAGAACTTCTGGGTTGTTGACTAGACGCCCTTACACTTGCTACTTTATCTTTTGAAACCACATGTATATTCATTTTTGGTCTATTTTGGGAAGTATACATGTATATATTTAACCCGGTAACATGTTCACACTCTGGAGACTTACAACAGTTTGTATACTTTATATATCTATCACAATTCTTCCGCTTGCGTAATTTAACTGTCTCTGGAGTATGATATGCTGTTTTGGTGTAATCCCACTCATGTTTAATGCACTAACATGGACAACATTTAATCATCATTTTTTATGTTGCATAAGTGATGCATTGGAACTCGGGAGTGGAGCTTATGCTTGACTCCCGATTTTCAGGGCGTTACAGGTTTGGTGAAGCCAAATAGGACACTTACTATTTTTGGCCGAAAACCTTGCACGCTAGTAGACATCACAACCGTCTATAAATAGTAAGTTTACTATTTGTAGTAAGTCGCGAATTCTAGGAGTTTTAGTTGTAGTTTGATTCTGATTTCTTTCCCATTGCTTGGTACCCCTATTTAAAGGGTTGTGAACTCGTTTTTATTCATTCATTAATCAATTTCGAATTTATTAGAATTTATTTCTATTTTCTGCTTTCTTTCCTCGTGGATTCGAGAAGTCTCTGTGAGGAGTCTAGAGAAGTTCCGTGGATTCGGAATAGTTATCCTCTTGAGGAAGATGGTGCTCGACCTCACGTCCTTCCCTACGTCATTTACCCTAACAAGTAGGGGTATTTTCATCAAAAAACCAATGTCCGTACCCTAACAATCGCCTTTGGTCAGATAAGTTTTCGGGCGACGATTAAAAAAAGGGCGTTGTACGGACTTGTCTACAGTGCTAATTTTTTCTCTGTTTTACCTTATAATAGGTCAGATGGAAAAAAAAACATTACAATAGGCTTTACAAAGTTTTTAATGGTGGACGTTCAATCACCACTGTTCTCCTTTGTTATGGTCCACTTGAGATTTGTATCTACCTCATTTTTTGGAATATATCCTAAAATAATCTTAAAAAACGGATGGACAGAGTGGATATAAAAAATACATCAAAATGGAGCCACAGTCAGGGCCTCACCCACTAAGCTGTCAGCCCTGCCTCGCTTAATCTTATCCGCAACCGTTTCTCCGTGGAAATTTGGATTAGGCTACAGGGTGCTTTAGCCATAATTTAATCACGATGAACGTGGCATAATAGATGCACGCCTATCCGGACAACCTAAATAGTGTGTTGATGTAGAAATCTGGTTAACTCTCATTGGATCCTCGAATACCTGTACACAAAGAACACAAAGGAGACCCAAGCTGCAGTAGGGGACCCTCCGATGCCAAAGTCAGATAAGCTAGTTGAACGTAGAAATTTTGGGTGTGATTTACGCGTTAGGTTGTGTGTACCTTTCACCATTGGAGAAACTCGTATTTATAGTTGAAAGGTGTAGCGACGTAGATGGTAACCTCCTATTTAGTAGGTTCATATTATAGAGGGAATTGTATCCTGAGTGTGTCATGGATATTTTCCGAGATCTTCGACTGAGGTCTCGAACAGACCCATGTCGTGGTCATCTTTCAAATGTGTCACGGTTACCTTCTGAGATCAGAGGAAACATGTAGTAGGAAGCTGAGGTCGAGCATCCAAGGTAGCCTACATAGCCATCCCGAGGAGTATTTTACCGACTTGAATTTTCTAGTGTGCCGTGGTCAAGTTTTTCCTTAACCTTTGAGTGAATCACCAACCTACCGAACTGCCCTTGGACGTCGTATCTGAGCACCGAGATCAAGCTCCTTTCCCTGGTGGAATATAGATGAAGTTGGGGATGACCATCCTCTTCATCTTATCGTACGGTGCATGGCTTCCTTGAGTGTAGCAGGTCGGAATCTTGCATCGGGCGATGTCATACCTCGGGAACACTTACCAAGAGATGATTCGAGCAATATATCGAAAATGGATGGGACCGTGGAAGGGCTCGTCATATGATGGAAGTGGAGATATTTCATCTTCTGATGGTCGAGATTGAGAAATAGGCAGTTTCTTCAGTAATGGGTCACTATTTTTTGGTCGTTGAGGAGCTCCTTGGTCATGACTGGTGTTGGCTGATCACACGACGAGTGCAGATGTCCGAGCTGACCCTTTCTCCTTGATCGGTCTATTTTTACCCATAACATAGTTGGTCCTTGTGGATAAGGGAAGCAAAGTGTGATATTGACACCAATCTCAGGGTCTTATCCATCTTATCTGTTGAATCTGGACCACTGACCATTTCTAATTTTAAACGTCTATTTTGATAGATACCGATCCCCCGGTCAGGTTGGTCTCATTAGTAACTTTTTCGGGCTTACACTCCCTCCATAGTCGGCAAATGATTTGGACAGACTGGATTAGCATGCATGTATGCCATATGGGCCATGTATACACCACAATCTAGTGAATCGGGATGAACTTGCATTATGGTCTGCGGACGCGGATTGCGTCCTACACCCGCCCGGCCGCGGTCTCCAGCTGGGAACGGGCAGGAGTTTTGACTGGCCACCCTGTTGTATGGGTTTTATCCACACCGTCCATCCACTTTTACATGACAGTATATGAAATGGAATCAAAATCTAGACAGATCCAAGGCGCAAGTGGACCACACCACAGGAAGCAGCGGTGATAATGATTCTCACCGTTGAAACTTTTCCGAGGCCCACCATGATGTTTATTTTCCATCTAACCTATTCATAAAGTTAAATAGACATGGATGAAGAGAAAACACAAATATCAGCTCGATCCAAAACTTCCGTGGCCCCCAATAAGTTTTCAACGGTAAGAGTTTAATCCCCATTGTGTGGTCCATATTTATCTTGGATCTTCATCATTTTTGTATTTATAACCTTAAATGATACCAAAAAATGGATGGACGGTATGGATAAAGCCCATACATCACGGTGGCCACTCAAAGCTCCTGCCCGTTCCAGCTGGAGACGGGCGGGGGTAGGACGCAATCCGTGTCCGTAGACCATAATGTAAGTTCAACCCGATTAACCAAAAAGTGATATGTATCGGACGATCCATAACATATGATAAGTGGGTTTGGGCCTTTGAATATGGTCCATTGCCGATTTTTTTTATCGCCGTCCATTTGGTGCTTGCCCTCGCTGAAATGAAAAAGGAATAACGTGGATTGGGAAATGGACCACTCACCGACCGCGTATTGATTCTGCAAAGGTTGTCACTGTTGGTCCTTTGAGGGATTCCCAATCTGAAAGTTCTAGAACTGTCATGTTTGGATGCACAATCCAATTGAATTGTATTTATGCACCAGCATTAAAAAAAGTTGTTAAACCGTCAGTATAGTTTGTACACAGTGGTCCACCTAATGAGTGAAACTACCTGGTTTTTGAGGCAGAAAATCTAAGAATTATTTCTACCCGAATGGAAAACTCAGATACTGTAATCACATTTATAGTGAGAAAAGGTCTATTGATTAGATGGTCCAGGTACTATCAGAGCAAAATTTCAATAGCAGCAAATCAATGGCGGAGCCCACAGGATCCATGGTTCGGATCATCACAAACGTGTGCTGTATGCTTTTTGCATGATCTGGATGGTGGAGTTTTAGGTTAAAATGCAGTGGAACAAAGGTTCTTCTGAAAATCCGATTTAATATATTGAGCTAAGAAACTCATTGCGATCATTTCAAATTTTACATTTAATCTAAATTATATATTCAAAGGAAAAGTCATACCATTGACGTCAGTGATGATGTTGTAGTTCGATTTTCGGCCCCTTCCTTTTAGAAACTTGAGATGGGATGATAGGTTCTCAACTTCTATTTGTAGAATAGAGTGTTGGTGCATGGGATGATAGGTTCTCAACTTCTTTTTATAGAACAGAGTGTTGGAGTAGTTAAACTCGTTACAGTTACCGTAGAGTCTTTCATATTGTAAGAGTTTATGTTATTCATCCCATTATCGCCATTCCCTTTGAGAGCCAGTAAGGGGGAGTTGCGTGTGATCTGTATGGTGTATTTAAAGATTTGTAGATATGTATGGAAAATATTTTTTGATAATAGTAATTAGAGCGTATCAAATGATGCCGTGTCATTGTTTGAATGACCGATGAAGAAGCAATCGTATGATACGGTTATAGGACATATGGCAAAGAGAGGAACAAAGGAAGTCAAGTAGTGCTGAACGGTTATGATAAGCGTCGGAGCGTAGGAAGGATCTAGATGGACAGTTCAAAGCTATAAATAAAGGATGAATGCAAGAAGAAAAATCGTCTCATACCAATCCAAATAAACTAAATCTATCTTTCGGTTATCTTTTCAAGTACTGGTCAATTTACATTCCATAGTGTAATCATTTACTTTTCTTGTCAAGTAAATTACGTTTCTTAGTGTAATCTTTTACTTTCAGCCTACTATTTACATTCCATAGTGTAATCAGTAGCGTCAACCAAGTAGCTAGTAATCTTTAACTGTAATTTGAGTCTACGCTCGCACACTGGATTCATTTCTTCAGTTGAAAAGGTCTATGGCTATTCTTCATGACCGACTATAAGAATCCCTTCCTCATCTCATTTTATCTGTATCAAAAAGTCCTTTTATACGGAAAGCAAAGGGGCAACCTATCATCAAAAGACGAACCTCACTTTCTGAATATCGCCTGATCTTGTTTTCACATTGAGCAAGTGGCTGAATAGGCGACCGATCTCATCAAATCTCGGTTATACACTATGTGTCTGCCTATCTTGGCGCTTGGGGTCATTGTTGTTCAGCTTGAATTGAAGCCATAATTTTAATTCTGGCATGTCCCCACACCTACGATCGAAAACGACAACAACATGTCTCTACAAGAGTACATGTTTCATTGAAATACTCTAGAGTCCATGTCTATTCGAAGTACTTTGGATACGTAGCTAGAGCTGGGCAGGACTCGACTCGAATCGACGGATCCGACCTGAACGGACCGGTCGGATCCGATCCGACCCGAACCGAAGGCCAAGATCGGGTCAGATCGAGTAGGCCCACTCGGATCCGACCGTACAACAAGTCGAGTTCGGTTCAGTGGCCAATCCAGACCGATCTGATCCGATCGGGTCCTATATAACATATTTTAACTTAAAAAAAAACTTTTTTACTGCCCTCTACCCGAACGAAAGTCTTAAGTCCCCAACCCCTCTTTTCTATCCGATCGAAGTTGTTGTAATGCTTGATGCCTTCCTCATTCACTCCCTCACTCAGTCTTTCATGAGGCAATATTCTGGTCTAAGAAATGGAGAATCTGAATGCATCCAACCCCATTTCCTTTATGATCTTCACATCTTCCTTGTAGTGATGATGCAAATCCACAACTATATCTCCATTGCTGTCGTCCTTTGTTTTTTTTTTTTTGGGTATGTGTGAGTGTAGAAATCCCATATGTTGATGCCTTTGCCGTCTTCCTTAGTCGCTCCTTCGTACTGATAAGCAGAAGACGAGGTTCCAAAAATGAAGCCTGGCGGGAAGGAGCTCGGGTTTATCAGACGTCCGTACTCATGTGCTGGGGCACCTCTAGCATGTGACATGGAGCCCTAAAGAACGAGGAGTACGAGCATGAAAGCCACTCCTCCATGCTTCATTCCCCAAATCTCTCTCTCTCTCTCTCTCTCTCTCTCTCTCTCTCTCTCTCCCTCTTCAGGAGGAGTCTATGAACACCATATGTTAGACTCCTAAGTAGTTTAATACCATTTTGAAAATGGTGGTGACTCATCTTCCTCACACATGGACACTGACCTACAACTATCCAAACCATCCAAATTGTGAGTCCCATCATGGATGGAGCATATTTTTAAAAGAACACTATTCTAGCATATTTCTAAAAACAGAAGACTCGATCTGAACCGTACCCAACCCGATCCAACTCGGTTTCCCTAACCGAGTCGGACTCGGTTCGGGACAGGCCAGCAGTGCATCAGATCAGATCAAGTCAGATGTCCTGGACTCGGTCCCGGAGGGATCGAGTTCGGGTTAGTTCATTGAAAATTTCGGACCGAGTCGAGTTGGACCGAATCCGGTCCGACTTGACTCGATGCCCACCTCTATACGTAGTAGAGCCTAAGTGCACCACCTCCTACATATTTAAATTGATTACAACTTTTATAGGGTTCACTGGTATACTTAGTCAAAATATCCAATGGTTAGTAGGTTTGATCAATTTGAGCTATTGATTCTGTAGAGCCATCTAACAGAGGTCTTACATTTTGTCACTTGGATGAATATGATTGTAAGTGCTTATACTTAAAGCATAGTTAGGATTGTTAAATTTCATTGTCCTGAATGGATCACAAGCACTCATTGTAAGACCCGTATCCTAGTCCGTACTGTTTCGTGGACTCCTGCGATCCTTCCCGTCGAAGTCCGGCAACCTGCGACGTATAATCAACGTTTGCGATCGACCCTAAGTCGTAAACTGTAGATTTGAGTCGGATAAATCCGAAACTTGTACCATTGCGACCACACCGTCGTCGCGGTTCCGGTGCCGCGTCTCGCGCACTGATTCGATACCCTGACTAAGAGATGTGAGCCGGCGTTTATTTCGAAGAAAACGCCGCACGTTTTCAATCCCAAGAGAATCTTTACAACATGTCCCATCAATCAATCACTCAAATCAATCAATCAATCACATCATGTCAAGTAAAAAAATAACCCATGCTTTCTTTCTCCACAAGTTAAGCAACCACCAAAGCCAACCCATCTCTCACCTCACCCATCACTCACCTCACATCCATCACTCACCTCACATCCATCACTCTCTCTCCTTACAACCCCCCCCCTCTCTCTCTCTCTCTCTCTCTCTCTCTCTCTCTCTCTTTTCTCAACACAAATTTAAAGCCAAGCAAGGAAGTGCACGTCCAAGCCTCTCTAAGAGAGAAAAATGACTTTGTGTGGCCCACCTTTCTCTCCTAAAAATCCACCATCCTAGCCCTTCATTTCTCATCCTCTCCATCAAAGTGAAGCACTAGGAGATTGACGTTCCATCGGACCAAGAAGATAGACCGGTGGGTGCTTATTAGGCTAGATTTTTCATGTTTTTATGATGGACCAAGTGAGGCCTACCAATCAATGGTATGGATCTCACTTGGGACCCTAAGATGTGGCCGATGGCCCACCTTGATCTTCATGATCATTCTGTGATGGGGCCATTCTCCATGGACCCCATCATGATGTTTATTTTCTAGCTTGAAAATGGGTCATCTAGACCTTACATCTTGGTGGAGAAGGGATCTCCACCGTTGATCTTTGATTTGGTGGGCCCACATGCAATGGGACCCACTTGATGTATGATTGGATGCTTGAAACGGAGGGCCCATAGTGCCGGGGTCCCTCCATCACGCGTGTCTCTCTTTCTCTTTTTCTCTCCCTCTCTTTTTATTTATTTACTTTTGTGTGTGATGATATGGCCGTGTGGCCCACTTGGATGGACCCCACCATGGAGCATGTATTGGATCCAATCCATTTGTAGGTGGGGCCCCACTTTATATGTGTGTATGTTCCACACCACCCATCATTTGGTGGCCTACGTGGGCAGCCTACCTAAAATGAACAACAGTCCAGCATCCAGGGACGCTGGACGTTGAAATGAAAACACAAATATGAGCTTACTTCAAAGCTTTGGGAAGGGCTATTTGTATGGGCCTCACCTTGATGAATGGATTCAATCCACGCCGTCCATCCTATTTACCAGCTCATTTTAGGCGTTGAGCCGAAAAAATGAAGCTGATCCAACTTTCTGGTGGGCTATACCTTAACAAACACTGATTCTCACCATTTAAAGTCACTTAAATCTTTCTACGCGCCAAAATATACCCAATATTGGGCTTGATCGGTTGGTAATGAACTGTAAAAGCCATTGGGTGAGTCAGATTCGTTTGATGTGGGCCCTACCATGGAAAAACTGTGATTTTTTTTTTAAAAAAATAGCATTACATGCAGCAGACGCTGCTGCTGCCAGAGGCGCAGGCAGCGCCTGTGGCATGCTGGCCGGCGGACGACAGGGTCCCACGGCCCCCAGCCGTGGGCCCCACCATGATGTATGTAGGTCATCCAAACCGTTCACTAGGTGGGCCCCTCCTTGGAGTGAGCCCCCTCTAAAAATCAGGCCCATTCAATGCTCAGGTGGCCCACATCATAGGAAACAACGGTGATTGGACGGCTGCCATTGAAACCCTTTTTGGGTCCACAGAAGTTTTAGATCAAGATGAAATTTGTTTTTACTCTTCATCCAGGTCTGCGTGACCTTATGGATGGATTGGATGACATATAAGCATTATGGTGGGCCCCACGTGGGACCCACTATGATATATGTGTCTTACAGCCACCGTCCAGGCGGACGGTGGAGCCCACAATGAAGTATGTGTTCTGCTCCCATCGTCCACGGCAGTGGACGGTGGGCATCACCACATATGTGTTTTATTAGTGCCGTCCAGGCACTTGCTGGACGGCCAATAGGCCCCACCTTTGGTGTCTGTGTTATATCCACACAGTCCATTTAATTGGTGGGGCCCACCATGATGCATGTGTTGCATTTGGCGAGCTTGCCTGTAGACCCCACCATGATGCATGTGTTGCATTTGGCGAGCTTGCCTGTAGACCTCACTATGATGCAGGTGATGCATCCAAGCCATCCAGCCTTTTGAAAGCTCATTTGATGGCAGGAACTAAAGACTGAGTCAGGCCCATAGTTCAAGTGGACCCCACCTTGGTATATATATTTGTGGCCTTCCATTGAGGCCCACCTTGGTATATACATATGACCCATGTGATGTGGCCCACTTATCATATTTATGGCCCATTATTGAGGCCCACCTTGATGTGTATGAGGGCTCGTTATTGAGGCCCACCTTGATTTGCATAAGGGCCCGTTATTGAGGCCCACCTTGATGTGTATGAGGCCGTTGTTGAGGCCCACCTTGATGTGAATGTAAGGCCCATGTTATGAGGCCCATTGTAATGTTTTCAAAGGCCCATGGGATATGACCCATTGCAATGTACATAAGGCCCATTGATGCGGCCCACTTGATTGATATAAGGCCCATATGAGGCGGCCCATTTGATGTATCTAAGGCCTATGGGTCGAGACCCAATGAGATGTATATAGGCCCATTGCAATGTGTGATTCCCCATGGTTTGTGTAATGATATTTTATGACGGGCCGGCCATGCCTTGGGAGCAATGTTGGTTCGACGTCCACATTGTAAGAATAATGTTGGTTTAATGTCCGCATTATAAATCTCCCTAAGGCCCATTAATAGGCCCTTACTGGTTATGTGTAGGCTGTCTAGGCCCATCTTTGGTGTAAGGATAGTTCATTACTTTATAACATGCTTAGTACACTTCCATAATTCATGTGCATACGCATCATATGTATGCTTGATATGAGAAATGTTTGATCATAGCATAAGCCATTGGGCTGAGACATTTACGAGACTCCTTATGAGATGGAGTGCCCCACATGAGCGCGTGGTACGCGTGGGATTGCTGCATGACTGACGGTGTGACTCATGCATTTCGCATTATGTGTCGTGATTCACTGCACGCCTTAGCGACATCGGGGCTGTGGTCTCCACAGACACATCGCGGATGATCGTATCGGATACCGAAAATATTGACTCTAGCATTGTGGGCACTTAGGATGTCCTTGGGTGAAAATCTCAGAGCCTTTTTGGTACCAGGGGATGCTCCAACGTCTAGATCAAGTGGATACATGAGCGCTCGAGTGCCGAATACTAGTAGGCCGCGTCTCTCATTTGTCGTAGTGGGTTGGAAGGGGGTGTGACCTTATCCGCCCGAGTGAGGGGGCTATAAGCTAGGCTGAGTTTGACTAGTTTGTAAATGAGTCCGCTATCGATGAGCCGGGTAGGTATTGGCAGACTACTGGTCAGGCGGATACTGTGGTCTCTTCCACTTGCTTAACTGTGCAGCTAGGGAGAAGGTAATCAGTGTGAGGTGTGTTAGACCCTGGTGATATCCAGAGGGGAACTGTACTGATATGTGTACTTGATGAGTACTAGCACGCTTGCTTTGCATCTCGCATATGACATTTGGCACATAGGCATCGCATCACATGGCCTTGGTACGGCCGATAGCATTCATGCCTTGCATCACATAGCTTTGGTATAGCTGATAGCATTCATGGACTTACCGCATATTTTCACATTACTCTGATATTGTACACTTGGCACTTGCCTTACACACATTTCACCACCCTCTAAGCTTTCTATAAGCTTATGCACGATGGATGCGTGCAGGTGGCGTTAGGTTGCAGCAGTGTTGAGCTTGGAGCATGCAGCCGAGTTTCTGGAGTTTCTGTTACTTTCATTATATTGTATTTCCCTTTCATACGCATTGTACTTAAAGTTTTTGATATAGTGGATATGTGGTGTTGTTGTTTTGTGACTTGGTTATACTTGTGGTTATGCTCCATTAAAGAAAAAAAAATTCATACTGAAAATCCTCCTTGTAGGATCCCAGGATAGGAATATGGTATATGGGTGCTGGGAGCATAGAATGGGGTACTACGAAGGCTGTCGGCACCAGATTCGGCAATAGAAAATTTTGTGAGCCCGTTTTTCGAGTTTGGGGCGTGACACTCATGAAGATGTTCTTCGGCAACTCATGAAGATTATGTAAATTCAGGATCAACATCTCAAGGTTGACTCAACATCTTAAGTGTTCAAGACATTGCATGGTTCAAGACTGAAGCACTCTGTATGTGTCAACCATTAGGTGGTATAACCTTAGAATGACCCTAGGTTAGGTGTATTTCACATGGTGATATGATAATATATAATTTTAAGTGAAATATACTGAAGTTAGGCCAACCCAAACTCTAGTTCGGCCAGCCTTACTACCTTCGGCCAACCCAACACAATTCGGGCAAGTATACAACAATATATGATTTTTCCGTATGAAGTTCGGCCGGCCCAACCTTGGGTTTGGCCAGCCCGAGTATGTTCGGTCAAATTTCCAGCAAGGGTTGCATTTCGAATCTTAAGGAAATTCGGCTAGCCGAACCCTGTGTTCGGCCAACCGAATTTTGACTTGGGCCAGTTGAATTTTTGAAAGATCTTATCCTGTGAAATCCGAGTGCCATTGGAATGCAATCGTTGGAATTCAGCCAGTCGAACCAAAAATCAGGCCAACCAAATTTTCAAATCCTTTGATTATAAATAAAGGCATTCTCTCATTCATTTTAATAATGAAAAATTGTGAACAATATCCTCAAGCATAGAGAGAAAGTCAGGGCCTTCTTAAGCTATTTGTGTGGTAATTCTGATATTTAATTTAGCTTATTCTATTCTCTTTCTCAAGTTAGTTTTAATCATTTTTAATAAAGTAATACATACTCTACTTGAGAATTAGAAAATTGAATTTTCATCATTAGGATTTTTGTTTATTACTTTGAAAATATATTAGATCCCTATATTCTTTTTGGGTTGAACACATATATGGCTTCATCAAATATCCCAAGAAAGAAAATCACTGCAATTAAGCTACAGTTACGTCTTCGACTAGGCATCTAAAGATAAGTACTGTATTTACTTTTATTACTTTTGGATTTTTCTGAGATAGCCAATCTTAGCGAGTTGTTTTGTGGTGAGCCTGTGAAAATCACAAAGTGGGTTTTGTTGTGATAGCCTGTGAAAATCACAAGAACTGTATAAGGTTGTTAAGGTGAACCTGCGAAAACCTTGAAATAGTGAAAGCCAAAATTACAAAGGTGGTAATTTTGGGAGTGGAGTAGGTGTGGGGTTTAACACCGAACCACTATAACTCCTTGTGAATTGGTAGTGATTGAATATTCTTTGTTGCTTTCCTTGTGATTGATTGTCTCTTGCTAAGTTTGATATTTCGATCTCAAAGACGTCGTGAAATAAGGTTGTCCTGCCTAAAACTTTTAGGTGAATGCTGTCTTATAAACTATTTGGAATTAAGATTTCAACACTCTAAGTAATTAAGAGTATTTGTTTTATTATTCCGCATTATCTCGAAATATTTTATATTTTTCTATTCACCCCCTATAGGACATTCATATCCCGTCCTTTCAAGTGGTATCAGAGCGAGGTTGCTCCTTTTTTTTTTTTTTTGATTTACCTCCTAGAGCTAGATCCAGAGCTACTAGAATTTCAAATTTTGATAGTCTGTCCATTACCAGGCCACCTCGCTTTGATGGTTCAAATTATTCTTATTAGCAAGCTAGAATGAGGATTTTCCTTAAATCTATTGATGAAAGTGTGTGGCAAGCCACTCTAACTAAATGGACCCCTCCAATGATGGAAGTATTGGTTGAGGACGGAACCACGTTCATGAAAGAAACCGCTTATACTTTTTAGACAACCACTTAGAAAGTGAAAGTAGTTCAAATGCAAAAACTTTAAATGCAATAACATGTGCTCTATCACCAAATGAATTCAAAAGAATCATTTCTTGTGATACAACAAAACAAGCATGGGATATTCTCGAAATGACACATGAAGGAACTAACATTGTCAAAAAGTCTAAGATCCAAATCCTCACAATAAAATCTGAGGAAATTCAAATGGAAGAAAGTGAGTCATTCATGGACTTCTATACGAAACTAAATGACATTATTAATTCTATGTGGGGTTTTGGAGAAAAAGTCTCTGAAAGAAAGGTTTGCGCAAAGATACTGCGATCACTTCCTGACAGGTTGGATTTAAAAGTACTACTATATAGGAATTGAGGGTTACCGATACTATGAAGGTTGATGAATTAGTTGGATCTCTACAAACCTACAAGCTGAATTTCAAAGGTCCTAAAAACAAGTCCATAGCTCTTAAATCCTCTAAATCTAAATCCAAAGATATAAATATAAATTCTGATAATGATCAGAATGAGGATGATATGGCAATGTTGGCTAAAAAGTTTTATAAATTTTTTAAAAATAAAAATAGATCAAAATTTGAAAAACCTTTTAACAAAAGAAAATGAAATTCAAAATCTAAGGACACCCAATGCTTCAACCGTTCTAAATTTGGGCATCTAGCTTCAAAATGTCCTAAGAAGGATAAATCTAGAAGAAGAGCCATGATTGCCACTTGGGATGAATCATCATAATCTGAATCTAATTTAGAAACTGATGAATTAGACAAAGAAACCATGAAAGATCAAAAGGCTTTTATGACTATAGCTAGAATCACTTCGTCAGATGAATATGAAACTTCTGATTATGAAACTCCTGAAAGTTATTCTAAAAATGATGATGATCTCCAAGTAACATATGATGCCCTATACAAAGAAAGTTGTAAGATTGCAGCTAAACTAAAAATTCAAAAAGAAAAATGTGCCGAGCTTCAATTAGAACTTGAAAAAGCCATTTTGGGAAAATCACATTTTTCTGATTACTTTGAGAAAACTAAATTAGATTTGAACTTAAAAATTTTTGAAATAAAAAATCTCAAATCTAAAAATAGAATTTTTCTCCCTTAAGACTTCAAAAGATACTTGGATAAATACCCAAGGAAACTAGAAACTTAAAAAATTGTTAATTGCATCCATAACGCCCCGAACTTTTCGATATTCGTGCATCGAAAGTTTTCGAGCATTACCATAAGATTCAACTTAATATATACGGGTGTACTATACCAATCCAACTATCCTATCCTTACATCCTTTTCTTGACACAAACCTAACTGTTGGGAATAGTCCTCATTCATAGATCAAGTCATCCGACTGTTAATCATGTAGTTTAATACGTGTATGTTCCTCTGACTAAATTTACAAATAACTTATCATCCATGAAGAATTACATGTAAACTCTTTTATAAGAACTATTAAGAAATGTGCCTACAACTATGTAGAACCCTTAGAGCTCACAAAACTCCTAAATAAAAAATAATTACGAAAACGCCATCACCTTAGACCCCTAAATTCTAAATCACATGGTTCCCATGATCGAATCATGTAAAACCTTATACCAACCTTAATAATCATAAATTGACCTTAAATACCAAAGTTCAGCTGTTGGATCATCAAGATCGATAACGAAACATAACAATTGATGATATGGTCCACATAGGACCAACCTCAGTTTCCCATTCTTGACGCGGACTCTAATATCACCCCACTGAGATGAATGAACGGAGCCGATTTAACCAAACTACCCATAGACCCCACAACAGGAGCAGCGCACGTTCATGGAATCCGCATAGCCGCGGTGCACCATATCCGAAAGGGAGTCAAAACTGCCTTGACCCGACCGATGCTGCGAAAATCCATCTCGCAGCGGACGATCATCCGCTGGACGATTCGTGGGCCACCAACATCACCATCATGGATGATCGGGACCGTTCATTACAATCAGGAGGAAAAACCACTCAGACCTTAGGTTTCTTCACACGCCTTCCAGATCTCCACATGAGAATGCTGCCCGTTGCAGATCACCCCACATCAAGAGATCCACGAACTGGCAATCCAGGTGGGCCACCAGTTCGACAGATGTGAGTAATCCAAACCGTCTATCGGGTCTACCGCTCGTTTCCGACCAAGAATATAAGGTCTAGTAGGACCCATGCAAACCGTTGCATGCGCAACAGAAGGCACAAGGAGAGCCTTTCCTGTTTGGGAACGGCAAAACCGATCGCACGGGGATCAGTCACACGACCACTGGCGAGATCAGGGCCATTCAAACCCATCCCTAAGGGATTCCGACCACGATCATGAAGGCCGATAGGAAAAGATTCCGCAGCAGGGACGCTAGACCGATCTTTTGTCAGGTGTGATCCGCGACCGACTCGCTGCGAAAGGCTGCGTAAACCGATCGCGCAGGCAGCGCCTTGCGTAGGAAATACGCACGGGAGTTCCGGGCGTTCCCAACCTATAAAAACCTCCCTCCCCACAATCGTGAAAACGTAGCAAAGGAAAGAGGAGAGAGAGAGAGAGACTTCAGCCGAGTAGCAGCTCCGTTCGCCTAGGCTTACATCCGTCTAGTAAGGAGAGAAGAAAAGAGAAAGAGAAGGAAAAAGAAAAAGAAAGGAAAAGAAAGAGAAAGAAAAGGAAGAGAAAAGAAAAGAAAAGAAAGAGAAGAAGAGAGAGAGGGAGAGAGATAGTGGTCGTTGGCAGTCGGCCCTTCTCGAGCGAGTGACTCACTACACCACGAGTTAAGATTTGAGGTACGTTGCCCACCCTTTTCTACAGCTAGAACCCTTCCTCTTTTCCTTTCTTAACCTTGAAAAACCAATGAGGTTAAATTAAGCTAATCATTCAAAAGAATCTTTAACTCTAAATTACATATCTAAACCCTTGACATCCACCTATGTTTAAGAAAGAAATAACATTAGATGTGAGGGTTTTATCATTTGAGCTTGCATTAATTGAAGTGGTTATACTTATTATGCCTTCTCGTTATTTTATTCCGCCTTTTACGTACCTTTTTGTTTTAATTGAGTTGATGCATTTTATCTCGCCTTTACACTGTCCTTTACATGCCTTTTATCTGTTCTGTGATTTTTATTACATTCCCTCGGTTTTCATTTTAAATGGTTATCATCGATTATTGGCCTTTTGAGATTTTTTTTCATGATATCTATGGCAAGGAGCTTTCCTGGATTCATGAGAGGCTATGTATACAAGCCTTGCTCTTGCCTTACCATGTTGATTTGGCTTCGCCACTCTTCGTATCCAAGAATCGACGGTTGTCGCTCTTCTACTTATGGAGTTGGCCATTGCCACCCTCCTTATTAAAGAATCGGCCGTTGCGGCTCTTCTATTAATTGAGTTGGCTTTAATCACTCTCCTCATATTTGAGTTGACCTTGGTCACTCGCCTCTTATTCGAGCTGGTTACTGTCACTCGCCTCTTTTACCTGAAGGGCTCGGCATGTGTCTTAATATTCTGAACCTTTCATGGATTGAGGATTTCTCTTTAATGCAAGTACTATGTTGGGAATCCCTCCTCTAGCGATCGAATAAATATCATGGACATAATGCGTTTTCGGTAGCGGCCCTTGGGCAACATGTAATTCCATGTTCACGGGTGATGATGCAATAGCTAGTGTGTGTAAATCATTCTATATACGTGACACATCAGTTCTTTCTTTTAGGGGTTAGATGTCGCATTGAGTCGCTCCAATCCGGTCTTTTCTTTGGGGATTGGATGTCGCATTTAGTCACTCCTTTTCGGTCTTTTGGGGGTTGGTTGTTGCTTTAGTCACCCCAATCCGGGTTGCAAGATTCACCTGGTCATGTGTGGTGTTCGTTTTGGGATAACCGTGTAAATCCATGTTAAACGTGGGACACGCCGGCGAATCTCTGTAGTATGGGATGTGGGGCAAGTCAGATAGTTATAATCGTATTCTACATTGTGGCGACCGCTAAGTGTGATACACCGTATATACTATGCTAGGCATGCATCTCATATAGATTGTTTGTGCATGGATACCTCTTGTAGATGTGGAGTATGAGACGTATCAGAACCTTTACGTTGCTTTTATGAATCACTTGAATTAATGTCAATATTAAAGGATAACCATTACTATGAGAAAGGTATTGACCCTCTCCCAACCGTACAGATTATGCAGGTGACACACAGATTGAAGACCTAGTGAGCCATCTCCCTAAGGAAGATTATGTTGAAAGATTAAGGAGACAATTTATGATTTAGTTTTATACTTCCGTTACGAACTTTGATATTGTAATAAGCTCCCATTGAAAGAGCATTTGATTATTCTTTTTACTCTGATGAAATATAATCAATACAGGTGATCTTATGCTTGTGAATGCTACCTTCAAAAATGTATTTGGATGTGATCTATATGAAAAAATTTATACGGTGAGATTTTTAAATCATCCAAGTTTTACATTATTAACACCCGGTTTCTCAGGCACGAGTATAAAATCTGGCCGTGAAATTTCAGGATGTTACAGCATCTCGCCGAAGTGGTGACAAATTTAGCTTGGATTATATCAAAAGTTGCACAGAAAAATCTAAAAACTCTGCTCCTGTATTTGTAAAAGGAGAATCTTCAAAGTCTAAAGGAGAAACTCTAAGGAAAAAAACAAGAATGTAAAATCCTTTCAAAAAAAACTTCAAATATAAAAACCAATGGCAACTACTACAAATATCAAATGAAAAATAATAATCCTCCTCTAGCAGAAAAGATAGTGGACTTGCTTAAAGAGCTCTTGAAATCCAACTCTAGAAATAACAGAGTAAGTAGAAACAAGAAAAACTCTTACTCCTAAACACAATAAATGGTAAGAGATCTTTGAAAAGGCCTAGCTATGAGTCCTGGGGGGGGGGGGGGGGTGTGAATAGGACTATGCCAAATTAAAACTTTAATATAAACAATAAGATAGCCCTATAAACAAATAAAAGAATGATAACACTATAATCAATTCACAATACTGAAATGAAAAGCAACCTCAAATGCATGAGTATTGAGAGATTGATACAAATGTTGTCCAAGGACAACCTTACACCAAGAACTAAGGTTTATGGTAGGACAACCTGATTCCTAGAAAGGTCTTTATATCAAAAACCTAAACAAGATACAGAGGAATAAGTAGATAAATAATAAGGAAATGAAATCTAAATTATTACAACATTCCCCACAATGCTTGAAATGTAAAAGATTACAACATTTACATCCACAAATACATCCCACAAACTTGAATGATAAAAGATATAGAAATTAAACAAACATTCAAATCACAAGACACAAAGAATTATAGTGGTTCGCCTGTGTGTACACCAACTGTTAAACAACAGCCACAACTTGCTACTCCACTCATAATATCCTTACACAGGGGATATCAGCGTTTACTATGAAAATAGGTTTCTCAGGTTCACTTAAAACCTTTACAATTGTGTCTTTCAAATGGGCTTACACAATTTAAAAACCCCACTTTCTGAGTTTTCAGGCTCTCCTCAGATAACCAACACAATGAGATTTTTCTGCCTCAATATCAAAAGAAACCAAAATAAAAGAAATTTACACAAATGTACAATACCTGGATTTCTCCTTTTGTAGCAGCCCAGAAGAACCAATCAGAGTAGAAGTTTGAATATGGAAGTTCAATTGTCCAATACTCACTTTGAAATGGTTCTAGATTCTAGATTGAATTTAAATTAAACCAGTTGGGCTAGCTCTATTTAATTTTGATTCTAAGAAGAAGGAAAACAACAATTCCTCTTTTCAAATCAGATTAGAATATAGAAACAAAATCAAATTGACAAAGCTAACAAAAGAGAATATTAAATAAGCACAATGTAGCTTAAAAATAACACAAACTTATCTCTCAGAGTGACGCCTTGACTTTACTTAAATTAGATATAAAACTCTGAAAATCGTGTTCTATTTATAGTTGCAGAAATCACGTCTACGACTGGTCGTGTGGCCACCACGACTACTCGTTGGACGAACTGCATTTTAAAATTTTAAGCGCAATCGGATAAAACCATTCCACGACTGGTCGTAGGCACTTTGCAATCGGTTGTGAGGCCTCCACGGTTGGTCGTGACATACCCATGACTGGTCGTGAGAAATTAGAATTCGTTGCTGGAGTTTGAATCATAGCTGTAGGACTGGTCATGAATGAATCAGCACTGTTCCTACGACCGGTCGAGCAGTCTCTAGGACTGGTCGTAGCTCAACCAAAAAATTTTAAAAATTTGCAACAACTTAGGACTGGTCTTGTAATTTCTTGGACTGGTTGAGCCAGTTCTAGGACTAGTCGAACAAGGTCCAGGACTAGTCTTAGAACAGACCAAATACTTATAAAATGATTTAATTTGAATTATGTATACAAAATGACCTCCCTAAGGTCAATCTAAGGTCATTCATACCTTGAATGTGGAGTAAGGGCATTGAAACTTCATTTCTTCAGATGATGGTTGACCTTTAAAGATTATGAAACTTGATATCTCTATACTTGATGTAGCCTGAATTTGAGATCTTTTAAAGCTTGGATTTGAATTATACTTCATCTTGTAGTTTAGTCTTGAGTTGTACTTGATCTTGAGTTGTACTTGAGACTTAAACTTTTGATGTAGCTCTTCAAAGACTTTGAACTTTGAAGCTTAATGTACTTGACCTTGCATGTCTTGAAGTAGATCACCGTTCTTAACTTGTAGCATTGTGATGCGGTGTCTTGAACATATAAACCAACATGCTACATGAGACACAGATTGTGTTTTTGGCACCACAAAATTTGATAACCAAAGGAGCAGGAAACCATAACACTTACAAACTCCCCCTTTGTCAAATTTGTGACAAAATACACTCCAATAAAAATAAGAGCAGCATTACATACTCAATAAGGAATCATACACCAGTCATATATAAGAGAACCAGTTATAGCTTGGTTAAAGAATCATGCACCAGTTGTCATTAACTAGCACAAATTCACAAATTCCTCATTACTTACTCCCCCTGAATAACACACATAGATCTATAAAAATTATGCTACTCCCCCACAATCCATATACATTTCATATTTATCAATCAATCCAAAACTTAAAATATTCTCCCCCTTTTTGTCACAATATGACAAAGGAAGAAAAGAATAAATGGAAGTGGAAAACCAATAAGAGAGTAATAAAGGAGTTAAATAGACAAAAGATATATAAGCAAATTCAAAGTGCATATGTCATAAACCAGCTGAAACAAAAGTCAGTCATACAAACTGAAGTAAAATCAAAGTTCACACACCAACAAAAGTAGTAGAAAAGTTATTACAGACCAAAGGATAAAACACTTAATCAGATCTAGAAGAAGGAGCAAGTATGGAAGGATCAAGTTAATGAAGGCCCTTGTTTAAATGCCTAAGATACTTGCGCGTATATTTAAATTATAAATCATGGGCAACATTCATGTTCTCTACCTTTTCCTCAAGTGCACGAAGACGCGCATCAAAATCAGATGGCTCATAGTCAGGATCATTTGCAGAGTCTGATTCAATTTCATCAAAAATGTCATCCATATTAATATCATTAGGAGGAAGATCATCACCCTCATCTACATTACCTGCTTCAGCTCCACCACCACCAACATCCACTTGGCCAGGAGCCAATTCCAATTTCATCTTGTTTATATTGGAATTATTAAAAATAAGATGATGAATAGGAGCCTCTCCAACAGGCATAGCAACTAGCATGTGAGTGGCTAACACAGTCAAGAGATATGCAAATGGAATATCACTGTCCTGGATGGAGACGAAACCGAATGATGAAATGACATATTAAAGAAGGCAGACAGACTTTAGTACTAGAGACGATAGAATGCAAAACCCGAACTATGAATGAAGTCAGTTCTGTTTTGTTACCAGAACGCGGATACAGATTTGAAATAAAGATTCTGTGGAGAACCCTTTATCTAGGTAACAAGTACTTTGAGGGGAGCGCATTCCCTTTGTGAGTCCATTGCACATTCATATTGCATAATGCTCTGGTGAGCATGTGTTTTTCTGATTCTGAGGGTTTCTCAACTAGAGTATGAATAGGAATACCCTCGTCATTAACAGGTATATCCATTAGAGTTGAAATCAGATGACGGTCTACTTCAAATGGACCTTCTCTAGTATCAATATTAAACGTTAAATTCTCAGATAAAAATTCAGAAATACACGCACACATAGCCTGCGCAGTAGACTGGTATGCAGGCTCACCCTAATGTAGGATGTTAGCCCAACCTACAGATTGGAGAAGTGGAAGGATATTAAAAGGAGCAATGTGGTTAAGATCAATAGGTCTTTCAACAATGACATTGCGCATTCGCAAATCCCGCAGATGTGAGGGATCATCTTCTAGTGAACGAAAATGCACCTTGTTATAGTTGAAGGACGAGAGGAAGAAGGACCACAGGAAGTTTTTTTTTTTCCCTTTAGAATCCATTTGCAATAGGAAAATCAAAGAACCAAGAAGATGCAAAGAGGATAGAGTGGGGTTTGCTAAGATCAGATTTTTCAAAAGAAAACCCCAAAATTGTAATGAATCACAAAATAAATTACTCCAAGAGTGAAAATGAAGTAATATTGATTGGAATCTAGAAGAAAAATGCAAATGATGCACTAACCTTAAAGATCTAGGACGGTGGCTACGACTAGTCGTGCTACGGCTCGTTGGAGAAGAAAGAGGAAATGAGGAAGATGAGATTTTCCCCAAATTTTAAGAGGTTCAACGCGCTACACGACTAGTCGAGGACCGTTCTCGATCGGTCGAACCACGACTGGTCGAGCACGTCCTCGACTGGTCGTAAATCAACAAAATCATGCATTTTTCATAAAAAAATGAAATTTAAACTAATAAATTATCAAATATGTACATGTGTGCCTGCCCACATGTGACCACAGTGACGGGGCGTCACAAAATATATATACACTATGATACAAACATGCATGAATATTCAATTTAGATTGCACATACCAAGATCAAATTTTAATTTATTAAACTTGCTTTTGTCAAGCGGTTTAATGAAAATGTCAGCAAGTTGAGTCTCGGTCGGAATGTAATCCAAAGAGATAGTCTTTTCTTCCACTAATTCACGAATGTAGTGATATCTAATATCAATGTGCTTGGTACGTGAATGTTGAATTGGATTTTTAGATATATTTATTGCACTGGAATTATCACAATGTAAAACCATTGAATCCTGTGCAATTCCATAATCGCTTAACATACGTTTCATCCAAACAAGCTGAGTACATGCATTTCCAGCTACGATGTATTCAGCCTCAATAGTAGAGAGCGATATAGAACTTTGCTTCTTGCTAAACCAAGAAACTAAACAATTTCCAATATAGAAGCAACCACCACTGGTTGACTTTCTATCATCGATATTACCAGCCCAATTAGGATCTGAGTACCCCGCCAACTGAACACTAGTATCATATGGATACCAAAGACCCAAATTAGCTGAACTTGCAACATATTGCATAATCCTCTTAATAGTAGTTAGATGAGACTCTTTAGGATCAGATTGATATCTATCGCAAATACCAACACTTAAAGCAATATCAGGTCTACTTGCAGTTAAATAAAGTAAACTACCAATCATACTGCGATATACTTTAGGATCCACATTTTTACTTATAGAGTCTTTTGAGAGTCTTAAGGTTGTACTCATAGGAGTATCAAAATTCTTACCATTCTCAAATCTGAATTTTTTGATTAAGTTCAAAGCATATTTGGTTTGAGAAATAAAAATACCATCAGGTTGTTGCTTTACTTGCAACCCAAGGAAATAGTTCAATTTCCCAACCATGCTTATTTCGAACTTAGATTTCATTAAATCTGCAAACTCAATAGTCACGTTAGTACAAGTAGATCTATAAATAATATCATCAACATAGATTTGCACTGATAGGATATGATCGTTATGTTTCTTAACAAAAAGAGTCTTATTAACACTTCCCATTTGCAAATTATGACTTAGTAGAAACTTAGTCAATTTTTCGTACCATGCCCTGGGAGCTTGTTTCAAACCGTAGAGAGCCTTTTTTAGGCGATAGACATGATCAGCATTTTTAGGGTCTTCAAAACCCGTTGGTTGTTCAACATAAACTTCTTCATGCAGATCGCCATTTAAGAAGACACTCTTTACATCCATTTGATAAATTTTGAATTTTCTAAAACAAGCAATGGATATAAATAGTCTGATTGATTTAAGATGAGCTACTGGGGCAAAGGTTTCATCATAGTCGATACCTTCAATTTGAGTGTACCCTTGTACAACCAGTTTAGCCTTGTTTCGAATTATATTACCAAGTTGATCAGACTTATTTTTGAAAATCCACTTAGTTCCTATAATGTGTTTCTCTTTAGGTCTAGGAACAAGATACCAAACATCATTTCTCAAAAATTGGTTAAGTTCTTCTTGCATTTCTACTATCCAGTTTTCGTCAGTAAGAGCTTCTTTTACGTTAGTTGGTTCTATCTGAGATGTAAAACACACGTAATTACATATGTCTTCTAGTTGTCCATGAGTACGCACACCAGTGAGAGGGTTTTCAAGAATTTGAGTGATTGGATGATCTTTAACAGTCCTTAGTTCAGAATTAGTTTGATTTGATGAAGTATCTGGTTTGTCAATTGAAAGAACTTCATCATTATCTGAACTTGGGGCAGGTGTATTCAAGTGATCGTCAATGACCACATTGATGGACTCTTGAATCACACCGGTCCTCTTGTTCAATACACGATATGCACGACTATTTAAAGAATACCCTAAAAAGATACCTTCATCACTTTTAGTGTCAAACTTTCCCAGATTTTCACGGCCATGTAAAATATAGCACTTGCTGCCAAAAACTTGAAAGTATTTGACAGTAGGCTTCTTATCAAGCCATATTTCATAAGCCATTTTATTATAAGTTTTACTTATATAAACCCAGTTGATTATATAGCATGCAGTATTTACGGCTTCAGTCCAAAGATTTTTAGGGAGCTTCGTACTATTTAACATTATATTAGCCATTTCTTGAAGCACTCTATTTTTTCTTTCAATAATTTCATTTTGTTGTGGTGTTTTAGGCGTATACAATTTATGTGATATTCCCTGATCGCAACAGAATTTCTCAAAACTGCTATTCTAGAACTCAGATCCATGATCACTACAGATCTTACTGACTTGAGAACCTTTTTCAGTTTGGATCCGTTTGATAATCCTTTTTACTTCATCAAAGGTTTCTAATTTATCTCTTAAGAAGGTTACCCAAGTAAATCTGGTATAATCATCTATGATCACCAGTATGTATTTTTTACCACCTTGACTCTCCATCCTGCTTGGTCCTACAAGATCCATGTGGAGAAGTTCGAGAGGTTTAGATGTGGCATTAGAGTCCACCTTTTTGTGAGCACTCCTAGTTTGTTTGCCAATCTGGCATTCGCCACATATTTTGTCTACTTTTTGTAGTTTAGGTAGACCTCTTATTAGTTCTCTTTTGCTCAATCTATATAGATTACGGTAGTGTACGTGTTCAAGGCATTTATGCCATAACTCAGTTTCATCGGTATGGATCATATAACACAGTTGATTGGATAAGCTAGAATCACTTACGATGTAGCAGTTTTCAGAAGTTCTACTACCAGTTAATATTACTGAACCATTTTTGTTTAATATATTTCACACCTTATGTTAGAAAATTTAACACTATGATTTTTATCACATAGTTGAGAAATGCTTAACAAGTTATGTTTTAAACCTTTAACGTACAAAACATTCTCAAATAAGGGGAGGTTAAAAAGTTGAACCGTACCTTTGCCAATAATCCTACAGTTGCTACCATCACCAAATGTGACTGACCCATCAGTCATGTCTTTAAGAGTGGTGAACAGACCTTTGTCATCAGTCATGTGCCTGAAGCATCTACTGTCTAGGTACCACTTTGAATGGCTTGAAGCTTTGAAAGCTGTGTGAGTAACCAAGCAAGTAACCTTAGGAACCCATTTCATAACTGTTTTGGGTTTAAGAGTATAGTTGGTCTTCTTATGTTTGTAGTTGTTGTAAGAATGACCCACTGAGTTAGATTTTAAGAGCTCCTTAAGTAGATCAACTATTTCTCAGCTAAAGGGTTTTAGTTCTGATTTTTATAGTTGGTATGGTTACTTTTAGTTTTGAAAGATTGAAAAGTTTTAGCATTTTTAGAAAACTTTTGATTACAACTTTTCTCTTTTGAGTTTGAGGACTCTCCTTTTACAAACTTAGGAGGAGTATTCTTCTGTTTAGGAGGAACATTTTTATCGTAGCCCAAACCAGATCGGTCGCCACATTTTCTTGATTCAGATAAAAGTTTTTCTAATTTTGGATCACCTTGGGCATACCTCTACGTATCCTTTAAACTCAAAAGTGAAGAGATTTCAAGTTTAAGTTTTTTATTTTCAGATTTAAGATTTTCAATAAGAGTGGTTTTGAATTCTAAATCGCATTTCGATTTTTCAAAACAATCTAAAATGTGGAATTTTTCTAAAATAAGAGAATCAAAATTTTCTTTAAGCTTTTAAAACTTTTCTATTTGAAGTTTAAGTTTGACAGCAATTTTACAACTTTCCTTGTACAGGGCATTGTAAGCATCTTGAAGATCTTCTTCATTTTCATGATCACTATTCAGATTTTCTTCACTAGTAGAATCATCATGATCTGAAAAAGTGAACTTAGCTAGAGTCATAAGAGCTTTGACTTCATTGCCCAACTCGGTTTCAAAATCTTCTGATTCAGAAGAAGCTTTAGAATTGGAAGATTCATCCCAAGTAGTCAACATACTTTTCTTTTTTGGATTTGCCTTTCTTAGGACACTTGTTTGCCAGATGCCCATATTCTTGGCAGTTGTAGCATTGACTGTCTTTTAATGATTTTCGAGTTTTAGATTTAGATATTTTCTTATCATTAGATTTTTGAAAATCAACCCTCTTTTTACTTTTGAAAATTTTGTAAAACTTTTTTGCTAGAAGGACCATATCATCTTCTGAGTTTTCTAAATCAGAATTGTTATTATTTTCTTGAGAAACATTTTTAGAAGCCTTAAGGGCAATAGATTTACCTTTAGGAGCTTTAAAATTTAACTTGTAGGTTTGTAAAGACCCAACTAATTCTTCTACCCTCATATTGTCCATATCACGAAGTTCTTGAATCGCAGTCACCTTTGAGTTGAACCATTCAGGTAGTGAGCGTAGTATCTTTGCACAAACTTTACTTTCTGGGATTTTATCGCCAAGACCCCACATAGAGTTCACAATGTCATTCAATCTTTTATAGAAGTCCATGAACATTTCATTTTCTTCCATATGTATTTTCTCAAATTTGGTTGTGAGGATTTGAACTTTAGATTTCTTGACAATTGATGTACCCTCGTGTGTCATTTCTAAAATATCCCAAGCTTGCTTTGCAGTATCACAGGATATAATTCTTTTGAATTCATCCGGTGATAGTGTGCAAGTGATTGCATTTAGTGCTTTTGTATTGACACTACTCTCACTTTTCTGAAGTGTGGTCCAGGTAAAATAAGGTGAGACTTTCATTGATTTTGATCCATCGATACTAGTCACTTCAGTGGTAGGAGGGATCCATTCAGTCACAGTGGCTTGCCACACTCTCTCATTCATAGATTTAAGGAAAATCCTCATCTTGGCTTTCCAATAGGCATAATTGGAGCCATCAAATGGTGGAGGCCTAGTGACTGAAAGACTATCAAAATTTGACATTTTATAAATAGCTTAGATCGATTAGCTCAGGAAATAAATCAAAAAATATAGCAATTAGAACGAGCTCTTAGGCTTTGATACCACTTGAAAAGGCCTAGTTATGAGTCCTAGAGAGGGAGGGGGGGGGGGGTGGGGGGGTGAATAGGACTATGCCAAATTAAAACTTTAAACAGCGAATAATAAACAATAAGATAGCCTTATAAACAAATAAAAGAAAGATAACACTATAATCAATTCACAATACTGAAATGAAAAGCAACCTCAAATGCATGAGTATTGAGAGACTGATACAAATGTTGTTCTAAGGACAACCTTACACCAAAAACCAAGGTTTATGGTAGGACAACTTGATTCCTAGAAAGGTCTTTGTATCAAAAACCTAAATAAGATACAGAGGAATAAGTAGATAAATAATAAGGAAATGAAATCTAAATTATTACAACATTCCCCACAATGCTTGAAATGTAAAAGATTACAACATTCACATTCACAAATACATCTCACAAACTTGAATGATAAAAGATATAGAAATTAAACAAACATTCAAACCACAAGACACAAAGAATTATAGTGGTTCGCCTGTGTGTACACCAACTGTTAAACAACAACCACATAGCTTGCTACTCCACTCCTAATATCCTCACACAGGGGATACCAGCGTTCACTATGAAAACAGGTTTCTCAGGTTCACCTAAAACCTTCACAATTTTGTCTTTCAAATGGGCTTACACAATTTAAAAGCCCCACTTTCTGAGTTTTCTGGCTCTCCTCAGATAACCAACACAATGAGATTTTTCTAGCTCAATCTCAAAAGAAACCAAAATAAAGGAAATTTACACAAATGTAAAATACTTGGATTTCTCCTTTTGTAGCAACCCGAAAGAACCAATCGGAGTAGAGGTTCGAATATAGAAGTTCAATTGTCCAATACTCACTTTGAAATGGTTCTAGATTCTATATTGATTTTAAATTAAACTAGTTGGGCTAGCTCTATTTGATTTTGATTCCAAGAAGAAGGAAAACAACAATTCCTCTTTTCAAATCAGATTGGAATATAAAAACAAAATCAAATTAACAATGCTAACAAAAGAGAATATTAAAAAAGCACAATGTAGCTTAAAAATAACATAAACTTATCTCTTAGAGTGACGCCTTGATTTTATTTGAATTAGATATGAAACTCTAAAATTCGTGTTTTATTTATAGTTCACGTCTACGACTGGTCATGTGGCTACCACGACTGGTCATAGGATGAACTGCATTTTAAAATTTTAAGCGCGATCGGATAAAACTATTCCATGACTGGTCGTAGGCACTTCACGACCGGTCGTGAGGCCTTCACGATTGGTCGTGACATAACCATGACTGGTCGTGAGAACCAGAATTCATTGCTGGAGTTTGAGTCGTAGCTGCAGGACTAATCGTGAATGAATTGGCACTGTTCATACGATCGGTCGAGCAGTCTCCAGGACTGGTCGTAGCTCAACCAAAAAATTTTAAAAATTTGTAACAACTTAGGACTGGTATTGAAATTTCTTGGACTGGTCGAGCCAGTTATAGAACTAGTCGAACAAGGTCCAGGACTAGTCTTAGAACAGACCAAACACTTATAAAATGATTCAATTTGAATTATGTATACAAAATGACCTACCCTAAGGTCAATCTAAGGTCATTCATACCTTGAATGTGAAGTAAGGACATTGAAACTTCATTTCTTCAGATGATGGTTGACCTTTGAAGATTATGAATCTTGAGATCTCTATACTTGATGTAGCTTGAATTTGAGATATTCTAAAGCTTGGATTTGAATTATACTTCATCTTGTACTTTAGTCTGGAGTTGTACTTGATCTTGAGTTGTACTTGAGACTTGAACTTTTGATGTAGCTCTTCAAAGACTCTGAACTTTGAAGCTTAATGTACCTGACCTTGCATGTCTTGAAGTAGATCACCGTTCTTAACTTGTAGCATTGTATGCGGTGTCTTGAACATATAAACCAACATACTACACAAGACACAGATTGTGTTTTTGACACCACAAAATTTGACAACCTAAGGAGCAGGAAACCATAGCACTTACAATCTTCCTAAACCTAGAGCCATAATGAAATGGGTTCCAAAGGTTAAGTGTTTTATCATCCACACAGCTTTCAAAGCAAGTAGCCATTCGAGATGGTACTTGGATAGTGGATGTTCTATACATATGATAGGTGATAAGGCGATTTTATTAGACATCAATCAAATCGATGGAGGCTCAATTACTTTTGGAGATGGTAGCAACTGCAAAATCATTGGAAGAGGTAATGAAAAACTTTCCAATCTACCTATCTTTGAAAATGTGCTATATGTTAAAGGCTTAAAACATAATTTACTAAGCATATCTCAAATTTGTGATAATAATCATAATATAAAATTTTCAAATCACAGATGTGAGATAATTAACAGTCAAGGTCATGTAATATTAAATGGTCGCAGGACTTCTGAAAATTGCTATATCATTAATGACTCTTGCTCAAAAAATCATTCATATTACATGATCCAAACAGATGAAATTGAATTTTGACATCAATGTCTTGGACATGTAAACGACAGACTTATATAAATTGAGCAAAAGAGATGTAACAGCCCAGATTTTTCCCAACCTGGAATTAGACGTCCTTAGGCGATGGGTCAATCCTAACACAGGTTTAACTTCTCAAACACTCAATTAAAGCCTCAAATCCCTTTTCAAACCATTTTCTTCACAAATCCCACCCTTCACCACCTTAATCTTTCAATTTTTATAAGTACTTTCACCCTAGATACTATATTAAACTAGCTAAGTAGTATAACTTGGATCACTTTATATACAAACTACAAAGGACTAAGTACCACCTCAGACAGAAATCTTATAGGACTAAATCCTTTAGAAATGAGACAAAGTAACTAAGTGCAAAACTAGATTAGTTACGAAATCCGCTAGAATTGCTTTAAATACGATCTGCAAGACCCAAAACTTGTAAAATCATTGACGCTAGGTTACCCTAAAATCTAGGATCAATCTCATTACCCAGCTGCTCTCGGGAGCATCTCGAAACTCCGTATCAGATCTGGACCGCACGTCGGAAGTCCGATTAACACGAAGTTAAGGAATTAGGACCGCCTTGCTGGGCTTGACAACCATCTCGGAAATCAAATCCAGATAGTGTCCCACGGCTATTCACTTGAGCTCGGAGTGAAGAGTGTGAGAAATGTAAAAATTAATTCAAAATAAAATATCTCAAATAGTAATCTGGCACCTCTCGCTTGCGGATCAGTTTTAACCAACCAGACCGTCAGAATCAGACCAAATTACACCCTTGGATCAGGAGAAATTTCATACACATTTACATGTACTCGGAATCTCCGATCGAGATCCGCTGACCGTTGAACTGAAACTGGTCCGCCACCCGTGATCTGAGAACCCTACTGGAACGAAAACTTAATAGTACGTAGATCCAGTGTTAGTGAGCTTAAGTCCGACCTTTGGCTCAAGGAGGCCCGCCAGAAGTCCTCCGTTGAGCTGAAACGGGACCGCTTTGGTTATAACCTAAGTATACCTTGACTTGAAGTCTAATTTGGAGACTTTTTAGGCTATATAAGGGCCTTTGAACCCTCTCTCTCACAGCCATACGAATTTGAGATTTGAGAGAGAGAAAAGAGAGAGAAAGTGTGGGAGTTGTGGGAGGATCTCCCTGTCATGCCTCCTTGCCGTTATGCAAGCACAACCACTCTATTCTAATCGATTTCCCGGCGATTCCGGCGTCGTTTCTAGGTAAGAAACCCTAACCTTAGTCTATTTGGGGTTTTGATAGTTGTAGGTTATGAAATAGCTAACCTATTCCGTTCTATAGGTCGCCAAACTGCCGTATACGGAAGCTTAGCAAACCTATCGACTCCGTTACGATTCTACGACAAAAGGTGCGGACTTTAGGTGTATAGGTTATGGTTTTCAACGCTTTCAATATCAGATAATGATAGGTTCATGATCTGCATGCAATTGCACATGTACAAAGTGCTGTCTGTTTTTCGTTTCGATTAAAGATGAAAAATATGGAATTCTACATACTCTAGGTATTTGTAGAAAGTACCGTATACGTACAAATTTTGGAAATGTGTTTGACATGATTAATTGTTGTATAAATATATTATATGTGGATAAATTACCTGTTTGGCGAAAGGACTCTCCTTAATACATGTTTTGCTTATATACACTATGTATGTTGAAATTGTGTATTCTACAAAGTACAGTATACGTATAAATTTTGGAGATGTGTTTGCCATGATTATTTGTTGTATGAATATACTATATATGGATAAAATACTTGCTTGGCGAAAGGTTAGCCCTAATACATGTTTTGCTAACATACATCATGTATGTTGAAATAGTGTATGCTAAGTGTTTGTGAAAATGACTGAATGAGTATAGAATTCTCATTCGTGCTCGCCATGACTAATTGTCATGGATACATGATTGTTGTATTGGCGATACCCCCTTTGACGAAAGGATTTGCCCTAAATCACGCCACGGCCAATATACACTATATATGCTAAAATGTGTGGCCCAAGTGTTTGTGGAAATGACTGAATGAATATGGAACTTGGATTCCTGCTTGCCATGACTATCCGTCGTGGGTGTATGCGTGTTATGATTGGGGTAACTCCCTAGTGAAAGGATTTGGCCTTATACCTATGTGATCAACATATGACATGTATGTTGGTGTATGTAGTCTAAGTGGTTGTTAAAAAAGTTTGGATGAGTAGTAGTTAGTAAATTGTAATGTATAAGGGTGTTGAGATATGATTCTCAACTCTTTTAACTATGTGTATGATTTCCTTGGATAGTTGTGTGATTAGGAATTGAGTATGTACAAACTCATGCTTGTGTTGTGCTTCATAACATGCTCAACTGCTTCTATGATTTTATCTATGTAATGCATATGTTTAAATTCATATTTACATTGTATGATCCGTCATGGGTGATGGGGGAGTGGTGTAACGATTCTGTGCAACAGCCCTGGCAGCCCTAAACGGATAATACCAGACTTTGATTGTATGATTTGAATCTTGATCCATTACTGCTTTATCTATCTGCAATTGATTGTGTTTGGGGCTATGATTAAGTCCAGACAATCGGTACCAGAATTGAATTCGTGGCTGTGATTCATTTAACACGTAGATGTGTTTGACGAACCCGAGTTGTACGTCAGTTGACGACAGTGGTTAGACTACGCGAAGTGCTTATGCACTTCATGTCGTCCAATTGATTGTGCGCTTGAGCTAGTCAGGCTCGTCAAGTAACCCGATATGTCTAATGTATGTTCACCATGTTTGGTCGCTACTGCTTGAACCTAGGGTACCAAACTTACCAGTGGAATCCTGTTAACCATGGTACCTCGATCCGCTAAGACTCATGAGCCGGGCATGGTGGTATGGGACACCGTGGTCGAGCTGTTGGCCTACGCTGGGGCCACGTGCCTCCCCGTAGTGACAAGTGAGCAACCAGACTCGTGAGCCGATTATGGTGGTATGTGACACTATATTCGTGCTGTCGGCCAACATTGATAAGGTGATGGGGGAGTGGTGCAACGATTCCGTGTAACAGCTCTGACAGCCCTTTGTAGTGACCTCGAGCATACTCTGAATCTGCGGTGAGGTGATGAGCCTTCCCGTAGTAACAAAGTATAAACTAGGCCTGTATTGATAAAGTGATGGGGGAGTGGTGCAACAATTTCGTGTAACAACCCTGACAGCCCTTGCAGCGACCTAGAAACACACCATCGTATGAGATTGTCTAGGACTGACGATCATAGAATGGATCATGTTTGGGAATGATAGAAGGGAGGTATCTTAGTTTCCCAATCCTGCTGTTTGAAATGGACTAATAACAACTCGGTAATCATGCTCATCATGCATTGCATGTGCCTGGAAGATGTGGAGCACTGAGGGATGAAAGCATGCCGCGAACGAAGAGGGTGTCGCATGAGGGAGTATGTCAGTGAGGGCATCCATCATGACTACATTCATACTTGCATTAATAAGAGTAGTTAGGAATGTTTGATTTTATTGCTTTATCATTACTGCTTGACTGAATTGATAACATGATAACTTATGCCTTATTGTTCCACTGAGTTAGCTACTCACTCCCACGTTACGGGACGGTGTTGTACACACCAACCAGATTTGTTGAGTTTCAGGCGATGGCGATGCTTATGAAGCAGAGCCGGACTATTGTGATATGGAGGAGTTCTCCTACATGTAGTTCTCTGTCAGGTTTATGAAGACCTGGTATTGTATTGACGGGGCTATGGTACTTGGGATAGAAGCCATTACACTTACACATTTGGTATATTTTGGAACTATACTTGTAATTATTTAACCTGGTAATGTTATCACACTCTGGAGACTCACCATAGTTTTTATATATTTTATATATCTATCACAGTCTTCCACTTGCAATTTAACTGTCTCTAGAGTATGATATGCTGTTTTGGCTTAATCTCACTCATGTTCACTACATTAATACAAACAACATTTAATTATCATTATCTATGTTGCATAAGTGATGTTTTGGAAACTCGAGAGTTGAGTTACTTCTCGACCCTCGATTTTTGGGATGTTACAAGAGATCATCTTCGTGGTATACCCAAACTGAAAAAAATAGAAAATAAAGTATGTGGTGCCTATCAAATAGGCAAACAAATTAGGAGTAGTCACAAAAGGTGAACTCCTTAGCCACTACAAGACCTCTTGAACTACTCCATATGAACTTAGTTGGACTGACTTGAACAGAGAGTAGAGGCGAAAAGAAATACTTTCTAGTTGTAGTAGATGACTACATTAGATATTCATGGGTAGCCTTCTTAAGAGAAAAGTCGGATGCTTTTGACGCAGTCAAAAAGTTAATTAAATACATCCAGACCGAAAAAGAATTGTCTGTGATCAGAATAAGAAGTGATCATAGTACTGAATTTGAAAATAGCAATTTTGAGAAGTACTGTAATGACCATGGGATATTATATGAATTTTCAGCTCCTAAAACTCTTCAGCAAAATAAAGTTGATGAGAGGAAAAACAGAGTTCTATAAGAAATGGCTAGTGTTATGCTAAATAGTTTAAAATTAGCTAAAAATCTATGGGTTGAAGCTGTTTATACCGCTTACTATATAACAGCCCAGATTTTTCCCAACCTGGAATTAGACGTCCTTAGACAATGGGTCGATCCTAACACCTTATTAACTTTTCAGAACTGAATCCCACAGTCTAAAATCGCTCCTTAACCCATTTCCTTCATAAATCCCACCCTTCACCACCTTGTTCTTTAAATTTTCTAAGTACTTTCACCTTAGACACTATCTTAAACTAGCTAAGTATTATAACTCGGATTACTTTATATACAAACTACAAAGGCCTAGGTACCACCTCAGACAGAAATCATACAGGACTAAATCCTTTAGAAATTAGGCGAGAATTAGCTAGTGTTAGACTAGAGTGCCTGCGAAATTAGCACCAATCACTTTAAATATGATCTGCAAGACCCAAAACTTGTAAAATCATTGACGCTAGGTTACCCTAAAATCTAGGATCAATCTCATTACCCGGCTGCTCTCGGGAGCATCTCGAAACTCCATATCAGATCTGGACCGCATGTCGGAAGTCTGATTAACACGAAGTTAAGGAATTAGGACCGCCCTGCTGGGCTTGACAACCATCTCGGAAATCAAATTCAGACAGTGTCCCACGGCTATTCGCTTGAGTCCGGAGCGAGAGAGTGTAAAAACACTTGTTTTCTTTACAAAATAAATATCTTGAATAGTAATCTGGCACGTATTGCTTGCGGATCAGTTTTAAGCAACCAGACCGTCAGAATCAGACCAAATTACACCCTCGGATCAGGAGAAATTTCATACACATTTACATGTACTCAGAATCTTCGATCGAGATCCGCTAACCGTTGAACTGAAACTGGTTCGCGACGCGTGATCTGGAATCCCGACCGAAATGAAAACTTAACTCCACCTAGATCTGGTGTCGGTGAGCTTAAGTCCGACCTTTGGCTCAAGGAGGCTCGCCAGAAGTCCTTCGTTGAGCTGAAACTGACCCGCTTTAGTTATAACCTAAGTATACTTTAACTTGGAGTCTATTTCGGTTAGTTTTTAGGCTATATAAGGACCTTAAACCCTCTCTCATTGCAGCCATACGAATTTGAGAGAAACCCTAGAGAGAGAGAGAAAAGAGAGAGAAAGTGAGAGAGAAGTGGGAGAATCTCCCTGCCATTTTACCCTGCCGCTACACAAGGTACACCACTCATTTCTAATCGCTTTTTCGGCGATTCCGGCGTCATTTCTAGGTAAGAAACCCTAACCCTAAATTGATTTGGGGTTTTGATAGTTGTAGGTTATGAAATAGCTAACCTATTTCATTCTATAGGTTACCAAACTGCCGAATACGAAAGCTTAGCAAACCTATCGACTTTGTTACGATTCTACGACAAAAGGTACGGACTTTAGGTGTATAGGTTATTGTTTTCAACGATTTCAATGTCAGATAATGATAGATTCATGATCTGCATACAATTGCACATGTACAAAGTGTTGTCTGTTTTCCGTTTCGATTAAAGATGAAAAATATGGAATTCTACATACTCTAGGTATTTGTAGAAAGTACCGTATACGTACAAATTTTAGAAATGTGTTTGACATGATTAATTGTTGTATGAATATATTACATGTGGATAAATTACTTGTTTGGCGAAAGGACTCGCCCTAATACATGTTTTGCTTATATACACTATGTATGTTGAAATTGTGTATTCTAGAACGTACCATATACGTATAAAGTTTGAGATGTATTTGCCATGATTATTTGTTGTATGAATATATTATACATGGATAAAATACTTGCTTGGTGAAAGGATAGCCCTAATACATTTTTTGCTAACATACACCATATATGCTGTAATAGTGTATTCTAAGTGTTTGTGAAAATGACTGAATGAGTATAGAATTCTCATTCGAGCCCGCCATGACTAATTGTCATGGATGTATGATTGTTGTATTGGCGATACCCCTTTGACGAAAGGATTTGCCCTGAATCACGCCACGGCCACTATACGCTATATATGTTGAAATGTGTAGCCTAAGTGTTTGTGAAAATATTCAAATGAATATGGAACTTGGATTCCTACTTTCCATGACTACCCGTCGTGGGTGTACGCGTGTTATGATTGGGGCAACTCCCTAGTGAAAGGATTTGGCCTAATGCCTATGTGATCAACATATGTCATGTATGTTGATGTATGTATTTTAAAGTGTTTGTTGAAATGTCTGAATGAGTAGTAGTTAGTAAATTGTAATGTTTAAGGGTGTTGAGATATGATTCTCAACTTCTTTAACTATGTGTATGATTTCTTTAGATATCTGTGTGATTAGGAATTGAATATGTGCAATTACTTCATAACATGCTCAATTGATTGTATGATTTTATCTATGTAATGCATATTTTTAAATTCATGTTTATGTTGTATGATCCGTCATGGGTGATGGGGGAGTGAAGCAACGAGTGCGTGCAACAGCCCTGGCAGCCCTAAACGGATAATACCAGACTTTGATTGTTTGATTTAAATCTTGTTCCATTACTGCTTTATCTATCTGCAATTGATTGTATTTGGGGCTATGATTATAGTCCAGACAATCGGTACCAGAATTGAATTCGTGGCTGTGATTCATTTGCCACGTGAGATGTGTTCGACGAACCCGAGTCGTATTTCGGTTGGCGATAGTGGTTGGCTACACGAAGTGCTTATGCGCTTCATATCGTTCAACTCGTTGTGTGCTCGAGTTAGCCGAGCTCGTCAAGTAACCCGATCTGTCTAATGTATGTTCACCATGTTTGGACGCTACTGCTTGAACCTAGGGTACCAAACTTACCAGTGAAATCCCTTTTAACCATGGTACCTCGATCCGCTAAGACTCATGAGCCGGGCATGGTGGTATGGGACACCGTGGTCGAGCTGTCGGCCTACGCTGGGGCCACGTGCCTCCCCGTAGTGACCAGTGAGCAACCAGACTCGTGAGTCGATTATGGTGGTATGGGACACTATTTCGTGCTGTCGGCCTACATTGATAAGGTGATGGGGGAGTGGTGTAACCTATGTGCGTAACAGCCCTGACAGCCCTTTGTAGTGACCTCGAGCATACTCTGAATTTGCGGTGATGTGACGAGTTTTGCCGCAGTGTATAGAGTATGAACTAGGCCTGTATCTGTATAGTGATGAACCGTTAAAAAGGCGATGGGGGAGTGGTGTAACCTTTGTGCGTAACAGCCCTGACAGCCTTTGCAGTGACCTAGAAACACACCATCGTATGAGATTAACTAGGATTAACGACCCTAGAATGGATCATGTTTGGGAATTATACAAGGGAGGTAGCTTAGTTTTCCAATACCGCTGTTTGAAATGGACTAATAACAACTCGGTAATCATGCTCATCATTGCATTGTATGTGCCTAGAAGATGTGGAGCACTGAGGGATGAAAGCATGCCGCGAACGTAAGATGGTGTGGCATAAGGGTGGTTTGGTAAGGGCATACATCATGTCATTTCATACTTGCATTAAATAAGAATAGTTAGAATTGTTTGATTGTACTGCTTTATCATTACTGCTTGACTGAATTGATAACATGTTAACCTATGCTTTATTGTTCCACTGAGTTGAGCACTCACTCCCACGTTACGGGACGGTGTTGTACACACCAACCAGATTTGTTGAGTTTCAGGTGATGGCGATGCTTATGAAGCAGAGCCGGACTACTATGATGTGGAGGAGGAGTTCTCCTACTTGTAGCTCTCTGACAAGTCTGTGAAGACCTGTTATTGTATTGATGGGGCTATGGTACTTGGGATAGAAGACATTACACTTACACGTTTGGTATATTTTAGAAATGTAAAATTTATTAACCTGGTAATGTTATCACACTCTGGAGACTCACCATAGTTTTTATATATTTTATATATCTATCACAGTCTTCCGCTTGCAATTTAACTGTCTCTGGAGTATGATATGCTGTTTTGGCTTAATCTCACTCATGTTTAATACACTAATGCAGTCAACATTTAATCATCATTATCTATGTTGCATAAGTGATGTTCTGGAACTCGGGTGTTGAGTTATACTCGACCCTCGATTTTTCGGGATGTTACAACTATATTATTAACCGTGTTTATATAAGAGTAGGTAAAAATAAAATAGCTTATGAACTTTGGTTTAATAAAAAATATTCTATGAAATATTTTTGAAATTTCGGAAGCAAGTGCTTCATTTTATAAGACTGGAAAAATTTGAAAAAGTTTGAAGTTAAAAGTGATGAGGGAATATATTTAGGATACGCTCTAAACAGTCGAGCATATCGTGTCCTAAATAAAAAGAACCGGGGTGCTACAAAAATCTATAAATGTTGTTATCGATGATTAAACTATCACAACTAAACTTGATCAAAATGATGAAATTACCATGGTTAATCAATCCGAACCATCATCGAAATCAGATTTAATTGAGATAAGATTAGTCAAGGATCATCTGACTAATCAAATACTTGGTAACTCTCACACTAGTGTTCAAACCAGAAGACAAGTAAAAAACATATGTAATCATGCTTGCTTCACTTCTCAGAGAGAACCATCTAATGTAAATGAAGCCCTAACAGATGAAAGTTGGATTTTGGACATACAAGATGAACTAAATCAGTTTGTTAAAAACGATGTTTGGTATCTGGTTCCCAGACCTTATGACAAACATGTGATTGGAACCAAATGAATTTTCAAAAATAAATCTGATGAACTGGGTAATATTATAAGAAACAAGGCACGACTGGCTGTGCAAGGTTACACTCAAATTGAAGGGTTGACTACAATGAAACGTTTGCACTAGTTGCTTGTCTTGAATTTCAGTCTGCAATGGAACAGAAATTTGTATGACATGCAATGGAAACATACCAAATAGATTATTAATTTCCATTGCATGTCATACAAATTTCAAAACATATCAAATGGATGTCCAAAAGTGTCTTCTTAAATGGTGACTTAAACGAGGAAGTTTATATTGAACAACCTTAAGGGCTTTGAAGATCCCAAATTTCTTGATAATGTATATAATCTTAAAAAGACTTTGTATGTTTTAAAACAAGCCCCAAGAGCATGGTATGAAAAACTGACTAAATTTCTACTTAGTCAAAATTTTAAAATGAGGAGTGTTGATAAAACCTTATTTATCAAAAAATGTAATGAAGATATATTGATTGTTCAAATATATGTAGATGATATTATCTATGGATCAACTTGTATTAACCTCTCCTCTAAGTTTGCAGATTCAATGAAATCAGAATTCGAAATGAGTATGATTGGTGAGCTAAATTATTTCCTTGGTCTCCAAGTGAAATGACTTAAAGATGGAATATTTATCTCTCAAACCAAATATGTTATACACCTAGTGAAGAGATTTTGTTTTGAGAATGGTAAAAATTTTTAGACACCCATGTGTACAACACTCAATTATCTAAAGATGAATCAGGTAAAAGTGTTGACTCTCATCTTTACTGTAGCATGATTGGTAGTCTGTTGTATTTAACTGCCAGTAGACCTGATATTTCTTTCAGTGTAGGCATATATACTAGATATCAATCTAATACTAAAGAATCTCATTTATTTGTTGTCAAAAGAATTATCATATATGTTGTAAGTACTGCTAACTTAGGTTTATGGTATCCACATGATACATCTCTACAAATAGCTGGATACACTGATGCTGACTGGGCAGGTAATGTTGATGACAGAAAATCCACAAGTGGTGGATGTTTTTATATTGGAAAATGCCTTGTTTCTTGGATGAGCAAGAAGTAAAATTCAGTGTCGTTATCCACCACAGTAGCTGAATATATTGCAGTAGGGAATGCATGTACGCAACTTATGTGGATGAAACGAAAGTTATCTGGCTATGGTATTAATCAAGATACCATGAATCTATATTGTGATAATACCAGTGCTATAAACATATCTAAAAATCCTATTCAATATTCTTGTACAAAATACATCTCTACACACGATATCATTATATTCGAGAATTAGTTGAAGATAAGACTGTCATGCTAGAATACATTCAAACTAAGAAGCAACTTGTAGATATTTAGAAAAACCTCTAGAGAGTGACAGATTCTCTAATTTAAAACATGACATTAGATTATGTTATATTAATTGATTATGTTGTCTTTAATTAATCTTTCTTTATTGCATTTTGTTAATTTTTATTTTTATTAAAATTTGCATAAAAGAAAAAAATGAGAAAATTATAAAAATTTTAGGATTTTTGGCCAGCCGAGCACATACTTGGCCAGCCAAATTGGGCATGGATTGGATCAAAAGGGGAAAAAACCCAAATTTCTTCATTTCTACCTCTTCTTCTTCGGCCCGCCGGTGCTACATTCGGTCAACCCATCACTCTAACTTCTAGGTAAGTTGTTCATTTGCATTTTTTTTTCTAGATTTAAGTTCTTAGTTGCATTTTATTTGTATATCTTTCATTTTTCTTGAATATAGATTCCTCTTTTTGGTGGGTTTTCTTTAAAAATCTGATCTTCTCAAAACCATCCCCCAATTTTCTATTTCTTACATATTTTCTTCCATGGAATTTATATACAAATGCACTGTTCGTAGACCTCATTTCGGTTCCTCATCCCACTCCGCTCCTTGGGTTGTGCGGTCCATACATGCATCGGAGGATGATTCGGAAAATATTCAGGATTTCCGCTCTTGGAGCATAATCATTGAGCGATCGATTAACCTTGATCACATCGCTCAATATGTTCTCTTTGAACTCCTCTCTGAGGTAGGATGGGAGAAAATTTTGAAATGGGGCGGGGCAGCTTACTGGTCCATTGCACAAGGGATGTATGCATCCATTAATGAAGTTTCTTCAGATAACTTATCTTTTAATATTCAATTTTTAGAAGAAACTATCACAGTAACACCCTCCATTATATCGTCTGTAATAGACATTGAAATGACGGATGGTGGGGTATCATTTGCTACTCTTTCTAAAGATCTGAACAATTCAGAAAGAACCTCTCTTACCCGGGCGTTATGCGGATTTAATGTCGAATGGCGGTCCAGTAACTCTCTCCTCACTTATAATTTACTTCCAAAATACCATGTCCTTCACTGCATCTTTACATCAAATGTCTATCATAGGGCAGGGAATAAGACCGATCTTACTCCCTTCATGATGCGAGTTATGCATGCTGTTGCATCCGGTATATGTATTTGCCTTCCATTTTTGATTTCTTTACTGATTATTCAATATCGCCTCTATCCACGTCATGACTCCATTCCTTTTGTATTTCTTATGACTTCCCTTGCTTTGCGCTTTAATGTTCAAATTCACGCAATCGAAGCACCGAAATCCGAAATTCCTTTTGGAAATGCAAATACGAATATGATGTTGTTAAGTCCACATCCTAAGCAACAAGGCGATCAGGAAGAAGCTCGTGAAGGCGACATCAACATAGATGATATTTTTGCTGATTTAGAAGAATTGAGAGATACAAATGATTATGATTTTTAGCCTTCTCAATTTTTTGATAGGTTGGATAGTTTAGAGAAGAAGGTGAACACTTTACAAGTATCTCAGGACTTACTACTTCAAACTCAAAAATAACATATGAAGTACGTTAAAAAGTACTTTCATCGCTTTAACAGGAGTTTGAAGATTAATGATCCTGAGATACTTGCACTGTCCTCTTCTGAATCAGAATGATATTACATTTATGGTATGTAATAACTTTATATTACTCTTTGGATTACCTGCACACTTACTTGGTTTCACCTTAGGATATTCAGATAATTGTCTTTATGCACTTGAATAATTTTATATCATTAATCTCTATGATATTGTCCTTGATATTCATGCTTTCTATTATGCATATTTTTTTGATTTATTTCTTCATTTGTCAACTTCTGAAAAAAAGGGGGAGAAATCGAATAGGATATATTTATCTGATGCATGTGGAGATATATGGAGATATATGGAGAAATGGATATATATATTTTTTTCTGATGCATGATATAATATGGGATTATATTTGTTTGCATTGGATTGCATGTGAAAAAGAATTAGATTGGATATATATATATATATATATATATATATATATATATATATATATATATATATATCTTTTTGACTAAGTGCTCAGGGGGAGCTATTGATGCTTATTCTAAAGGGGAGCATCAAGTTAGAACTTCAAGATATGGTACTACAGGTGTAAGACCCGTATCCTAGACCGTACCGTTCCATATGCTTCCGTGGTCCTCCCGATCTAATTCTGGCAACCCTTGACTCGTTTCCAACGTTTGCGCATGATCCTAAGCTGAGTCCTGCATACCGAAGTCGACTCGACCCGAAACTTATATCTTAGCGACCGCGCTGTCGCTGCAGTTCCAACGCCGTGACTCGTGCACTGATCCGATACCCAGGTCAGAAGATGTGGGCCCGCATTCAATTCGAAGAAAACGCCGCGCGTTGTGAATTTTGAGAGAATCTCTACAACATCTCCCATCAATTAATCAATCACTCATGTCAAGTACAAGTCAAGTACAAGCCATACCCAAGTACAACAACCCATCCCTTCCCATTCCAAAGTCAACTCTCTCTCTCTCTCTCTCTCTCTCTCTCTCTCTCTCCACCCATCCCTTTCTGACAAAACATCACTCCACCCATCACCCATCACACATCATCCCATCCCTTTCCACCATAACTTCTCTCTCTCTCTCTCTCTCATTCCATCTCTTCACTCCCAAGCATCCCACGTCCAACCTCTCTTCTCTCCCAAACAACAACAACAAGTGTGGCCCGCTTTCCTTACCCTCTCATCTGTAATCCACACCATTAAAACCCCATCAACCTCCATCAAAAGAGAAGGCAAGGATCTAAGGAGGCTAAGGGAGCAAGGAGAAGGCTGATAGGTGGGTGATCCACTGTTGAATTCTTATTTTTGGGGCCACTTGTTGGTGGGACCCATTTTGATGTATGAGTTGTATCATGTGGGGCTCATAGTGGCGGGGCCCCTCCTTCACCGTCCTTCTTGTCTTTCTCTCTCTTTCTTTGTTTTCTTTGGTGATGTGGCCGTGTGGTCCACCTAGGTAGACCCCATCATGAAGTATGTGATCTATCCACACCATCCACCCTCGTTGGACCCATTTGATGGATGTGTTGATCTACACCATCTAGCCCATTAGTGGGCCCGGAAGGAAGGAAAAAACACAAATATCTAGTGATCCAAACAGGTGGGCCACATTCATGTGGGACCCACCAGGATGCCTGTGATCGTCCATGCCGTCCAGCGTCCCTGGACGCTGGACATAGGGTGTGGTTAACATGGAGTGCGTGTACTGACATAGGTATGTACTAATAACTAGCAAAAGGTAAATTTAGTTATTTTTGGGTGGACCACTTATGTAGGCCCCGCCTTGGTATACAAATCAAATCCACCCTGTATTCCATTACTCAGCTCATTTTAGGCGTTGAGCCGAAAAATGAGACCAATCCGATAATCGAGTGGGCCATACTATAGAAAATAGTGATATTACCGTTAAAACCCACATTAATTCTTCTATTCGTCAAAAATACGTCGCATATTGGTCTCATTTGGTCGATCAGGGGTTGTAGAATCCAATGGCCGGGTTGGATTTTTCAAATGCGGTACATGGAAAACCATGGAATTTTTTTTAAAAATTTGTACAGTAGCTGACGCTGCTGCTGCTAGAAGGCACGCAGGCAGTGCCTGCGCGCTGGCGGACGGACGGATTGGGCTGGGACCACGGGTCCCAGCCGTGGACCCCACCATGATGTGAGTTGAACATCATCACCGTGCATTTGGTGGGCCTCCCTCCTAGCTTGGGGCCACCCAAAAATCAGCCGTGTACGTGATCTAGGTGGCCCACGTCACAGGAAACAGTAGATTGAACGTCTGCCATTAAAACCCTTTTTGGGTCAGAAGTTTTGGATCATATGAAATTTATTTTTCATCTTCTTCAGGTCTGTGTGACCTTATCAACAGTTTGGATTGCATATAAATAGTACGGTGGGCCCCATGCCTATGTGGCCTCGTCAACAAATTAGATGACAAATAAACATTATGGTGGGCCCCTGGTCCGTGTGACCTCATCAACAGGTTGGGTGCAAATAAATATTACAGTGGGCCCCCAGGTCTAAATGACCTTATCAACGGGTCGGATGGAAAAAAAACATTATAGTGGGCCCCCATGTCTGTGTAACCTTGTCAACAGGCTGGGTGGAAAATAAACATTATGGTGGGCCCCACATGGGACCCACTGATGTATGTATTGTATCCACACCTTCCATTAGTGTGGGCCCCACCATGAGGTATGTACTTTATCTATGCCGTCCATCCTTTCCATCCCCATGGGATCCACCATGATGCATGTGTTGCGTCCAAACCGTCCATCCAATTTTGAAAAATAATTTTAAGGCTTGAGACTAAAAATAAGACAGATCTAGGATCAGGTGGACCACATTATAGAAAATAGTGGGTTTGAACGTCCACCATTAAACCCTTAGAAATTTTAATAGTGAAAATCCTTATCACCACTTCTATTTGGGTGTGGTCCATTTGATATACATGAAACCCATTGTTGAGGCCCACCTTGATTTGTATAAGGCCCATTGTTAAGGCCCATCTTGATGTATTTGTGGCCTGTTGTTGAGGCCCACCTTAATATATATATATATATATTATATATATATATATATATATATATATATATATATATATATATATATATATCAGAGGACCATGTTGTGAGGCCATTGTGATGTATGCAAGGCCCATGGGTTATGGCCCATTGCAATGTACGTAAGGCCCATTGGTGCGCCCCATTGATACGGCCCACTTGATGAATATAAGGCCCATATGATACGGCCCATTTGATGTATGTAAGGCCCAGGGGATGTATTTAGGTCCATTGCAATGCGTGATTTCTCCGTGGTACATATAATGATGTTTATAACGGGTCATGCCTTGGGAACACTATGGTTAGATGCCCACATTGTAAGGATGATGTCTGTTAAATGTCCGCATTGTCACTCTCCCTAAGGCCCATTGATAGGCCCATACTTGTAGTGTGTAGGCTGTCTAGGCCTATTTTCGCTATGTATAGAGTCCATCACTGTATAACATAATTCATGATCATACGCATCATATGTATGCTTGATGTGAGGAGTGACTGATCATAGCATATGCCTTCGGGCAGATGGTTTATGGGACTCTCTGATAGGCGGAGTTATCCCACATGAGCGTACGGTATGCGTATGATTGATGCATGATTTGACTGTATGACTCATGCACTTTGCATTGTGTGATTATTGTATGCCCTAGCTACATCAGGACCATAGCCTCTATAGACACATCATGGATGGTCGGATTGGATACCTGAAATACTGTTTCTAGCATCGGGGCACCATAGATGTCCTTGGGTGAAAATCCCTAAACCTGATGGTACCAGAGGATGGCGCCAACGTTGAGACCGAGTGGATACATGAGCGTGTGAGGGCCATATACCAGTAGGCCGCATCTCCCACTGTGTCATGGTCGGTTGGAAAGGGGTGTGACCTTACCTGCCTGAGTGAAGGGGCAATTTCTAGGTTGAGTTTGACCAGTTGGAGGAATGGGTCCACTATCGACGAGCCGGGCTCGATATTGGTAGGTAGATAGTGAGGCTCTCTCACTCTCTCGTGTGTGGCGTCGAAGGGGAACGAGAGTGGCGAAGAGATTATCCAAACTAAGAACCACCGTGATATTTGGTGATCTAGTGAGGAGCGATTGAAGTACTGATGATCTGAGGAGCTGCATTGATATGTGGATGTGATTGGCATGCTTGACTTGCATTATACATCGCATGGCCTTGATATACCCGATAACATTTATATTCTGCACCGCATAGCCTAGGTACGGCTGATTGCATTCACATACCCATCAGCATGACTCCGCATTACTCTGACCTTGCATTCTGATCACGCTCATATTACGCAAACACTTACACTACCCTTTAAACTTTCTATAAGCTTATGCACGATTGATGCGTGCAGGTGACACCAGGACGCAGCCATAGTCTCGCCGCAGTTAGAGCGTGCAGCCGAGCTTCTGGAGTTTTTATTACTTTCATTATATTGTATTTCCCCTTTCATAGGCCTTGTACTCAAAGTTTTTATCATAATGGATTTTGTGATGGTGTTCTTGTGGTTATTGTTCGTGGGTTATGCTATAGTTATACTCAGTACAAATTAAATTGATGATTAGAAATCCTCCTTGTAGCATCTCAGGATCGGAACTTGGTGTATGGGTACCGAGAGCCGAGAATGGGGTACTGTGGAGGTTGTCGGTGCCGGATTCGGCGATCAAAAATTTTGTGAGCCCAGTTTCCGAGTTCGGGGCGTGACAACAGGTGGTGTACAGATGTTCTTTTGAACCAGAGCCCATTTTGGTATGATGAATATATGAGATGTTGTAATATTGTATGATGAGTTGTGTATGATTGTGTTTTGTCACGAAATTGACAAAGGGGGAGATTGTAAGTGCTTATACTATTATTATTTGAGAAAAAAAGAAGAAGAAAATTGTCCATGAAAGAAGAAGAAGAATGATTGATATATGGACATTTAAAGAAAGAAGAAAATGAAAAGAAGATTGAATAGTGTGAAAGCTGTTGATGTGAAAAAAAAGAGAAAGCTGAAATTTCTGGATAGCTAGCAAGGCTTCGATTCAGAGTCTTGGGTTAATCTACTCACTTTTTGTGATTATTGGAGTAATCATTACTGTAGAAAACTGAACCCTAATTGGTGTTAAGTTTGGAATTTATTAAGCACTATGGTTCTCAATGTTTAGAATTCTCCATTGGTTAATTAGTGTTTTGAATTGTAACGCCCCGGTTTTTGAAACCTGAGTATATGACTCGTTCTCCAAAAACCCCAGTGTTAGCTTATAAAATTCAGTGTAAATTGGAACCGCTTATCATTAATCAGAGTTAACAACAATGTAGCTAGAGTAAGCCATGCATTATATAAACACATTCCACCCAATAAGTCCTGTAACCTAATTGTTATCCGTGTAGTCAATGTAATCTAATTGTAGCACCCATACAGGACTTATACAACCCTCAAATAGCAAAGTTCATCTAATGGTGGAGCTCAATATGGGCCACAGGGACCCCGTCTAGCTCCTCAGCTACCCGATCTGCTCTAGTAACCCAACGAACAACATCGACTCGCTCTACACCTGCATCAACTGTTATGGTTTGATAATGTCAATTTCTATCGCAGTGAGGAGCACCCTCTAAGATTGCACACTCATCATTCATATCTCATATAGATCGCAAGCCATGAAAATGAATATATTAAACAGGCCATTTCATAATCATTGTAACATCCTGAATTTTCGCCAACCTGGAATTAGACGTCCTTAGGCAATGGGTCGATCCTAACACCTTATTAACTTGTCAGAAGTCAATTCCAAAGTCTAAAACCGCTTTTGAACCCATTTCCTTCACAAATCCCACCCTTCACCACCTTGTTCTTCAATTTTTTTTAAGTACTTTCACCCTAGACACTATCTTAAACTAACTACGTATTATAACTTGGATCACTTTATATATAAACTACAAAGGCCCAGGTACCACCTCAGACGAAAATTACTCAGGACTAAATCCTTTAGAAATTAGGCCAGAATTAGCTAGTGCTAAACTAGAGTACCTATGAAATTAGCACCAATCACTTTAAAATCTAGGATCAATCTCATTACCCGGCTGCTCTCGGGAGGGAGCTTTGATGTGAGGGTATACATCAGTACTTGCACTCCATCTCTGTATTAAAAAAGTAGTTAGGAAGTGTTGTTATGATTGCCTTATCATTACTGCTTTGATTGACTTGATAGCATGTTTAACTTTTGCCTTATAGAACCACTGAGTTGATCACTCACTCCTACTCTAGGACGGTGTTTTAAAACACCAACCAGACTGTGATTTAGATGCAGGTACTGATGGAGCCTATGTAATGGAGCAGGACTTCTTAGATGAGGAGGAGGAATTATCCTACTTCCAACTCTCGGGCGGGTCAATGTAGACCATGTGCCGTTACGCAGGGACCACTGGGATATCTGGGCTTAGTTGGACACATTTACGCTATCCCTTTTTGTACATTTTGAAACTATACATGTATATATTAAACTTGGTTACGTACTCATACTTTGGAGGAAATTTTGTGAAACACTTGCATACTTAAATAAATATGTTTTAGACTTCCTCGCTTGCTTAACTTAATTATATCCGGAGTATGATATGTTGTTTAGTATAATCCCACGCATGCTTAACTCATTAACATGGATGAAATCTGAATATCATCATCCATACTGCATAAAGTGATGTTCGGAATCTCGGGAGTAGAGCTTTGCTTGACCCTTGAAATTTAGGGCATTACAAAATGTGCGATCCAAGCCGTGTAAGGTAAATAGGGACCGCAACATGGTGGGTCCCCAACAAGTTTCATTCAATCCATCAAATAATCATAAGTAGCAAACATCCAATTAATTAACAGGTGGTGCATATGGAAATAACATGTGAACATCAATCATTTATGCATGCTAAAAATTAAAGAGACATGCCCATTATCTAACGCAGGAATCAATTGTACAACATATTAACATATTCGCATAGCAAGATAAGTAACTCAATTAAGTAATTAACTTAGGAGATACTAAATGGAAGAGATTAAGGCATCATCTATGATTAGATTAATGAATTTAAGTGGAAAGCTTAAAGGGTGAATCCTCACCTTTGATCAATTATTAGATGTAATCAACTTGAAGCCAATCGCAATGTCCACACCAACTTGACTTCAATGAGAGCGATCTAAGGTAGCCTCTACTGAATACCTATACTCAACCAATATAAGAAGATAAATAACATAGCTTATTATTATTATTACTATTTATTTATTTATTTATTTATACTAATAGAAGGTGACTAGGGAGTCAGCTCACCTAGTTGACGACTCATCCTTGTCATGGTCCCCCCTTTGGTTTAAATCACAAGATCGCCGAATCGACTCACCTCTTGAACCTAAACTCTCCCTTCTTTCTTTCTTCATTCTCCCTCTTCTTCTCCTACTCTTTCTCTTTTCTTACTCTTCTTATGTTTCTCCTATTTTCTGCTGGAATGTCCAACAATGTCTGGACCAAGGCCCAAACCCAACTCGACTCGGCTGGACTCGGTAGTAATCACCACCATCCACCTCTCTCTTCTCTTTCCTCTTCCTCTCTTCCTTCTCGTTTTCTCTCTCAGTCACTCTCTCTTTTCTTCCCCTTCTTCTTCTAACCTTTTTTTTTTGCACTGTCCAGCAAATCTGGACCGAGCCAGCGCCTCAGTTATGCTCAACTCGACTGGGTCGGGTTGGTGCAACAACCACCGACCCAACTCCCCCTTTCTTCTTTCCCTTCTTCTTATTTCCTTTTGTTTGAAGGCTTAAGAGAGACCAAACAACCCAACTCAGACAGACAGCTCAACTGAGTCGAGCTGTTGTGGCAGCCCCCGACTTCAACTCGGGCTCGGACAGAAGTGCGGCTGCACCACACCTCATCTCTCTCTCTCTCTCTCTAATTCTCTTTCTTTTCCCTTCCTTTTGTTAGAAGTCCAGTGACCTCTGGACTCAAGTGGACTCGTCCGGACATGCTCGAACTCACTCCGTCTCGACGTGGTGCGACTTCTCTTCAACAAGGATGATAATGGCAGATTTTCGAACGGTGTCTGTTTCTTTGAAACAAGAGCATTGGACGACTCAGATTAATGTCGTGAAGCTTGAGGGAGTGAGAAATCACAGCTCCATTGAGGTTTTCTTGATGGGTTCGGAGCTTGTAGATGACGGCCGAGTTTTTCTCGACCAGATGCAGAGAGTGGTGATGCGGCCTTGTTGTCTAGGTATTCTTTTCCTTATAGTAAGCTCTCAATCTCTCGGAGCCATCAGATGAAAACGGATGGCCTGAATTGCGCTGGCTTGCAACCGCCTTCGAATATGGCCGGTAAAACCAAAACCAACCATGGTTTTCAGCTTGGTAAGGAAGCCCTAAACCAGAGGAAAATGAATGGTTGGGATGAGCTTGTTCCAACGACCAAGATTGTGCGGATTTAGCTTCACGCGGATTGCCAGTGTGGAGGAAAACTAGGCTTTCCATTTTTGGAAAGATAAGAAACATAAACGGCCCTCTTGCGCTAGTGTTTGTGATCACGCGTGTGGTATACAATGAGTGGATCGACCATGGTTCTGGTAGGTTACGGGTTCCCAACAAGATGGATGGATCAGATCACTCGAGTGACTGATCATGGTGGGCCACAACGTTACGAAACGGACGTTGTCTGTTTAAACCGGCTCGGGCGGGAGCGCTGGAGAAAAATCTCCCTTTTGGAAAATGTCGGCGGGTTCTCCCGGACTAGTGCATGGCGAGTGCACGAAACTGATGTGCACATCCACTCTCGCGTGGGGCCCATAATGGTGTGTGATTCGATCCACTCCGTTCATCTATGGCCCAATCCAAAGAATGAAGTAGATCCATGACTTAGGTGGGCCATATCATCTGAATTATGGCCATTAAGTCCCAATCACCATCGATTCACGATGATTTGTGGTCTGCTCCCGTAATCAAAACCATTCATCAAAATAGTGAGCCATCCAGGGTCACTCTATATTTTAAACTGATGTCCTTTTAACCAGATGGGTCACCCAACATTTATTTCTGGGTTCAAACTATGATTTCCATCCATCCGGCGTTCTGATGGATTTCAGACCTGACCATTTGTGATCCTTGGAGTTTGATATTGACAGTGGACAGTCTGATTTGTCTATTGAGGCAATTAATAGGGATGGATCGCCCAAATATTGGTTATAAAACTGAGGAATGGTGAATCTAATGACTTAAGTCTTGAAATTGATTTTCCACAGCTTAATAAATCTAATAGGACGTCGTCTGACGTTTTATCCCAATTAGGTTTCTAAAATTTAGCCTGATGAGGTTCAATACGGTTCTCTAGGTGATGTAATGGTCCATCTTAAAAGACGATGACTATATGGCTCAATCTACGGGTCACCATTAATAGTTGGATTCAAATTCGAGTAAGGCTAAGTGTTTAGTTAAATCAGGTTTGCATTCATCATAAATTAGGTCCTTATGGTAACGCCCGAGTACTGAAAAGTACGGGGTGTTACATGAACCCATGATGAATTGGTTACAGAGTGTATTAGATTCTAGACTGGAAATTAGACTAATATTATTGGAAAAACTTTGTGCCTTAGAAATTCTGAGTGTACTGAGTCTATTCTTCTATGATGATTTTTTAGCTGGGATTTTTTAAATTTCTTCGCATATTTTGCTTGGGACTAGCAAAATGGCAAATATTGCATATTTATTCTCAGTTTTGCATTGTTTTCACTTGCATTTGAATGGCACACTGGCCTAATTAGGTGAATTTTTGATGTGTAAAAGAATTTGGAAGTATAAGGAAAATCCAAGCTAAAACGAAGTTTTGAAGCCCAAAGGAGTTGGAGATAGAGCAATTGAAGATTGAAGAGTTAAAGTTGAAGAACTCAAGTATTGAAGGTCAAAAGGGAACAAGTACCTGAGATAGAAGAATGCCGATCAAGAGTTGGAAATCAAATGAAGAAAATCAGTAATTTTCGATGCAATCGATCAACCTTCGATTCGATCAAGCGACCATTGATTGGAGGTCAATCAATCGAGAAAACGCTGGAATCCTAATTTGGTTGTTGGACAAATATTGATATCTTCGATTTGATCAACCAAATTTTTGATTCAATCAAGAAAATACAGAATTTTTTAATATGGTTGTTAGATAGTTTTTGATGTGTTTGATTCGATTGAAAGAGATTTCAATTTGATCGATGGATTTTGATTGCAATCAATTCATTCGAAAAGTTCAATTTACAGTTTGTGTAACTGCATAAGTTCTTAAGTTGATGGAATTTTTTCTATGTAATGAAGCCTTCTATGTATGTTTAGAACATAACTTAGGAGAGAGAGAGAGAGAGAGAGAGAGAGAGAGAGAGAGAGAGAGAGAGAGAGAGAGAGAGAGAGAGAGAGAGAGAGAGAGAGAGGGTGGAGCTTCATTGACACCTTCCTTCTTCAATTTCTACTTTAGTTCTAGTTTATTTACTTTTTTTCATTTTAAGATGTTAGCTATGCTTGGATAATCTCTTAACTAAGGCTAAATGGTGAAACTTCTAATGGATTTTTATAGTTAATTTATTGTAATTCAATAACAATGGTTTGATTGATGAATCGAGATTGTTTTTTTTATTGAATTCTTAGTATTTATGAAATTTTTGATCTATAATATCCCTTGATCTATTGTTAACTCTGGGTACAATAGATGCTTGGAATTACCGGCAATCAATTACTTAGTTCTTTACAAGAAATCAATCAATTGAGATTCATACCTTGTTTGAATGGTTTTGTATTGGTTTAATTGTTCTATTTTCTGATTGGAAGGAATCATTATTCGATTCCAATTGAGTTATTGAAGTTGAATCGACAAATTACTATAAGGGTTTGTTAAAAGTAGATCCTTGGATCGTTAGTTGTTGTTTATTATTGTTTTAATCTGCTGAAAACTCTAAATTTAGATTTAATCTAGTTCTAGTAGTGTTTTTATCCAATTCAGTCCATGTGGGTCAACCTCGGTCTTACTGAGTATATACTACTTCGCAACCCTGCACTTGGGGTAGCTAAGATCATATAACATTTGGAAACCTGACATTTTAAGCATCACAATCCTTCTAGCGTATTACCCATATAACTGATCGCAAACCCTTATATAGCTATAATTTTTAAAATCGTGAGAGCCTCTAAAACCCTCCTGCAGATGTGAGAAACCCATCTTAGTAAAGCGATAGATATCGAGAGAGTGCAATGAGAGAAGGTAATGTGTGTGTGTATATATACAGAGAGAGAGAGAGAGAGAGAGAGAGAGAGAGAGAGAGAGAGAGAGAGAGAGAGAGAGAGAGAGAGAGAGAGAGAGAGAGAGAGAGAGAGAGAGAGAGAGAGAGAGAGATCATGATATAGTGCATCGTGATGCACCAAGTCATATTGTCCCAATCAGGTCCATCGACCTTGTTGGACATCCTATAAGGCTGGAAAGCAGAAGAAAAATAGCAAAATCAGAAAGAAGAAGAAGAAAAGAGAAAAGAAATGAAAGAGAAGAAGAGGAGATGGTTAAAGACTCAATCGAGTTGACTTAACAAGTTGACTCGATGAGTTTCAATTTTGGATGATTTCTACGGCCGAGCTCAACCACCATTATTGTCGTTCATCAAATGAGTTTCCCCTTTCCGACTCTTTGATTTGAAAATAGTACGTTAAAGGTAGTTTTGTTGCTAGTGACACATTGAGTCGGCTCACTGAGTTGACTCATTGAGTCGTTGTGTTGAATTATTTTATTTTAGTTCTGAAAACTTGATAACCCTAGTGTAGAAATTTAGCAATCGGTGTATACATTTTGATGTAGAGAACTCCATCAACTTACATTGAAAACCCCCTCGAGTTGTCTCTTGTAGAACTACATGTAAATGGAAACCGAACCTCGATGTAATATGCGTGTATTCCAACGATCATCTCGATCCTTGCATGTGTTTTTAGGTAGGTGATCTTTCCCAACTTGAAAATCTTATATATGTTTATACCATGCACTAAGTTTAGGTATTAATGCTTTATTTGTTGTTGTTGATTAGTGTAATGGTTTACTATTGTTTAACATAGGATATTGTTTTTCCTTGATGTGGTGGATACATTGGATTAATCCATGTTCAAAACAATGAGGTTGGGGATGCAATTGATTTAAATCGTGTTTAGTGAGTATTATTTGTTGCACTTGATGTTGTGGGTGTATTGGGTGTAACTTTGTGAGTGTGTGTTATCGTCTCTTCAGTTTATGCTTTTAGATGCCTTAATTTCAGTTGTAGCATATTGATTTAAATCGGGTCCTTGGATGTATCACTATGTGGAATCGACGTGAGTGTAGTTTATTTTTGCATCGAACTTGTGAGGATATTTTTGAATATTTCAGTTGCTTTCATGGGTTACAGGATTTATGTCATACATTGACATTAGATTAAATGTTTGTTTATGGGTGTACTACCCTAAAAGGATCAATTATGTTACTAGTACTCTGTCCTAAATGGATCAGTATATTTGACGACTGCTCTACCCTAGAATAGTACATAAAGGATCAGGAAGAATTGTTTTATTTTATTTCATTATTGTAAATGCACTATGAAAATGGGAATTCCAATTTATTTCTTGTAATTGATTTTGTTCAGTATGTTGAGCTCATACTTGGTGCTATCGTAGAATTTTCAATTTAGGAATGCTGTTACCCTATGAGTCGTCGTGCTCACACTCCCTTAGACTGTTCTACAAGTATAGATCTGGAATATTTCGAATAAGTTGGACATTTTGCTAATCTCTATTTTGTTAGTTAGATTTAGTTGGGATTTAAATTATGTTGTACATTAGGTTTGTTTGATTTTAAATATTAATGTAAAAGAGATTCATTAAAGGTTAGATGAATGATAGTAGACATGGCATTATTGAGAATAATTTCAGCATTATTTTTTCCCTTTAATTGGCTTTGATTGCCTATGAGAATGAATGGAAAATTTTATGGATTTCATGATAATTTTATTAAATATACCTCATGGGTGTGGGATTTGGGTCTCAAACAACCCTATTCGGGTACTCGAGTTTCGGGGTGTAACAGATTGGTATCAGATCCTAGGTTTAGAATCAACCGAGGACCTGGGGTAGCAATCAAATTAGATAGGACCTCTTGCTTTTGTGATGAATTAATCTAGAAACCTAAACTTAGGATCCCTCTGCATCTATGTTGATATAGAATTTGACCATATTTATACTATACATCAGATTGAGAACTCAAATTAGGACGCTAGAAGAATTTTAAGGATTTTAGCTCCCTACATTTTGCTGGACAGCAATGGACAACAGAAAACCCTTGACTTCAAAAAAATAGTATCTATTTATCTATTACTCTGATTGAGGCAATTCAAAATTCTTATCGTACATTGATGACTTTAATTTTAGAGAAATATAGTTAGAATATGTAATTCCAAACTTTTCTTATACCGATTGTAGATTATTGTAGGACTGGTCAGAAATCGATCATTTCTGGATAATGTTCACTGTATGAATTTTGAGAATATTTACAGAACTCAAAATCATGCAAAATTTTGTAAGATGTCAATAGGCTTGTAGTTACACCACTAGAAAATTTTTAAAATTTATCCAATATTTAGAAGTATCAAAATGATAATAGAAACATCAGCTTCAGAATCTAATTTTTTTGCACTCAACTTTGATGTGTACCCCAACACAATTTCTCTTAAATCTTCACGTATACCACTCCAACTCATTTGATCTTCTTTTCAACCTAATGAATCGTTTAGTGTACTTAGATTCCCTTCATTAGCCGTAGGCACATTGAAATAGGGCACACCATCCTGGTAAATATTGTCGTTGGTTGGGCCGTGATTAATTGTTTGTTTGCAATATTGCTTGTGCTTGATTGGCCGTATTACTTACGATATTATCGTAAGCCTAGCTACCTTTTCTTTGAAGAGGGTGTTTGATGTTTCTTCTAGTTGTTGTTGGTTGTGTTGTAATTGACTATTTTGTTTGCAATATTGATTGTGCTTGATTGGCTGTTTTTCTTGAGATATTGCCGTAAGCCTACCTCTACTTTGAAGATAGTACTGTTTGATGTTTTCTTCTAGTAATGAATGCTTAGGTGCATTGGAGTATGCAGTGGAAGCATAGTTGTGGGTGCGTTTGAATTTCGAGGATGAAATTCATTTAAGGTGATAGGAATGTAACGAGTCTAGATTTTAGTGCACATGCGTATATGTACACGCCTGTTTTCAGGCATTTATCAAGTATTCATGCATCCATGCATCCATGCATACATACATCCATTAATTTGTGCAAGTAGTGGCAATTGATAATTGTGATTTATATGTTAGTGTGAATAATTGATGTATGTGGTTAATAATTATATAATTTTGGTGTGTATAAGTATATGTACAACTATATACACTTGCACTATCAACACTTACACTCGCTAGGCTACTCAATTCGAACATAGTTATAGGTAGATTAAATTTCGAGGAGGAAAGTTTTGTTAGGTGGGTAAATGTAATACCCTTAAAATTTGTATACTCGTGTGGGTACATGAGTACATATCCTAGTATACATCTCACACTTAGACCCTCGTACAACTCGTAATGACCTTTGTAATTCATTATACCTTCATATACTTAACCTATTATCAATCTTAACCATTGTAAAAATGCTCCAACCGTTGGATCCTAATATCATCCATCCTGTTATCATGAATTAACATAGATCTAGTCTAAGTTATCTACACCTAATCATCTGACCTTCAAAACCCTCCATCATGATGCTAATACTTTAATCAACATTCTACATTGTCTAAGTTGAATTTCAATGGCCACAAGCACGTCAATGATTATTCCACTACACGCCAATGATCATTTGACTCGGTTAAACAGTATAATTTACTACCCACCTCAATTATACTACCCACCTCATAAACCATATGACCATCCATCAAGACCATCAACTCAACTCATCTAACTATCCCTAGCAATTCACCCTCTAATCAGAACCATCTATAGTTGTATCCTGGCCATCCATATACATAACTATTTATTTTGGAGGTTTCAACGGTGGTCGTTATTCTATCAACTTCTTTAATTCATGTAGCCCACTTAAGTCCTGGAGCTACCTCACTTTTGAGCTCATGTCCTTAGAAGATCTAACAAATGAACGAACGGAGTTGATTTCTCACAACCATCTTGGAATGGCCCACTGCCCAATCGTTCTAAATAAAAAGAGATTTTGACCGTACTGGCATCGTTGTATGGTTAAATTCTCAAAAGCGGTTCCACCTTCCAAATATTCCGACGGTGGCCTTCTGACAAGCTTTGAATTTTTTTTTTGGACAAAAATGCCCTTGTTCTTAGTTTAGTAGTTGTGCGGTTTTTGAGTGAATAAGAAGTTATGTCGTATTTAATGCTGAGAAAGTGATGTGTACGGAAGCCTTTTTGGGCATGGGCAAGGCCCAACTCGTGCAACCCACATTGATGTATGTGTATAATCCATGTCGCCCATCCTTTTTGCCGTGTCATTTTAGGGTTAGGGCCCAAATATCAGCTTGATCCAGAGCTCGTGTGGGCCACGTAATAAAAAATAATGGTGACAATGACACCCATTGTTAAAAATTTTCAGGCTCACTGTAATGTTTGTTAAAAATGGACACTGCCCAAGTCAGGACTTTTTGGGCCCACGACGAGCTGACCGACAAGGTGGACGGAATGGATCGCCCTATCGTGGGCCTCGACTCCTATTATTTAAAGTCTCGACTCCTATTATTTAAAAATAATCAAGTTATTAATTACATCAACCTGATAACCACGACCCTTACTACATTACAACCATGACCCTCACCACATTACAACCACGACTCTTACCATGTTATATGGGTATGAGTCGTGGTTGTAATATGGTAAGGGTCGTGGTCATCATGTTATATGGGTCATGGTTGTCATGGGTCGAGGTTGTTATGTTATATGGATCGTGGTTGTCATGTTATATGGGTCATGGTTGATATGAGTCGTGGTTGTCATGGGTCATGGTTGTCATGTTATATGGGTTGTGGTTATCATGTTATATGGGTCGAGGTTGTCATTTGACGTGTGGAGTTCGTGGTTGTAACGTAATAAAGGTCGAGGTTGTCATGTTATAAGGGTCGTGGGTTCTGTTGTGATTTATGTGTTGAATCTAATCCGTCCATTGGTTTTAGAATTTAATTTAACTTCATGGGCTAAAAAATGAGTTACATCAAAAAATTTTATGCCCCTAAAAGGTTTTCAATTTCACTGCTTTCTATGGTGTGGTCCATATGACCCTTTGATATGCCTCATTTTTGGGCTCATTCCTTAAAATGATCTTTCAAAATGAATGGATGATGTGGATAAAATATATACATCACAGTGGGCCCAATAAGACCATCCATCTCTACATAGGTTTGGTTACCCTACCTGAGTAAGTCGATAACGTGACTTGCGCGGGTAGGGTAATCGAATCTACATAGAGATGGAAGGTCTTATTGAGCCCACTGTGATGTATATATTTTATCCATGCCGTCCATTCATTTTGAAAGATCATTTTAAGGAATGAGCCCAAAAGTGAGGCATATTAAAGGCTCATGTGGACCACACCATAGAAAGCAGTGAAATTAAAAACCTTTTAAGGGCCATAAAATTTTTGGATGTAGCTCATTTTTTGGCCCATAACATTAAATTTAATTCTAAATACAATGGACGGATTGGATTCGACACATAAATCATGACAGGATCCATGACCCTTATAATATGACAAACTCGACTATTCTAACGTTATAACCATGAACTCCACACGTCACATGACGACCTTGACCCATATAACATGCTAACCATGGCCCATATAACATGACAACCACGACCTATGACAACCACGACCCATATAACATGACAACCTCGACCCATGACAACCACGACCCATATAACATGACAACCACGACCCATATAACATAACAACCTCGACCCTTACCACATTACGACCATGAACCTTATTTGTAATGTAGTAAGGGTCGTGGTTGTTAGGTTGATGTAATTAATAATTGATTATTTTTAAATAATAGGAGTCGAGGCCCACAATGGGGTGATCCGTTCCGTCCACCTTGTTAGCCAGCTCGTCGTGGGCCCAAAAAGTCTTAACTTAAAAAAGTCTTAACTTAGACAATGTCCACTTCTAACAAATATCAAAGAAAGTCTAGAAAGTTTCCACAGTAGGTGCCATTGTCACCATTATTTTTTATTATGTGGCCCACATGAGCTCTAGATCAGGTTGATATTTGGGCCCTGACCCTAAAATGACACGGCAAAAAGGATGGGTGGCATGGATTATACACATACACCAATGTGGGCCTCACGAGTTGGGCCTTGTCCACACCCAAAAAAGCTTCTGCCCACATCACTTTCTCATCATTAAATAGGATGTAACTTCATATTCACTAAAAAAATCGTAATAACTACTGACCTAAGAACAAGGGTAATTTGGTCTTAAAAAACTTCTCAAAACCCGTTAGAAGGGAAGGCTACCCCAGGAATATTTGGAAGCTCATCCTCTTTCGAGAATTTGACCAGGAAATTGCCCCGTACTCGCCTCGAAGTTTGTGTCAATTACCTCGATCGCCACGACCTTCCATATATTCCTTGAATGGCCTTCTGATAGCTTTTGGAGATTATTTTGGATGAAAATGCCCCTGACCTTGGTTCAGTAGTTGCACGGTTTTCTAGGGACCAAGAAGTTACGTTGTATTTAATGCCAATAAAGTGATGGGTACGGAACCCTTTTCGCGCGTGGGCAAGGACTAAACTCGTGGGGCCCATATTGATGTATGTATATAATCCATGCCGTCCATCCTTTTTACCGTGTCATTTTAGGGCTAGGGCCCAAATATCAACCTGATCCAGAGCTCGTGTGCATCACATAATAGAAAATAATGGTGAAAATGGAACCCACTGTTGAAACTTTCCAGGCTTATCATGATGTTTGTTAGAAGTGGACATTGCCCAAGTAAGGACTTTTTGGGCCCAAGCCGAGCTGGCCGACAAAGTGGACGGAACAGATCTCCCCATTGTTGGCCTCAGGCTATTGTACCAATGACTATTCTTTCCTTTGGTAGTAAAGGAAGTGAACATGTAACAACTACGACCTGGGAAAACTACGACCCATGACAACCACGACCCATATAACATGAGAACTACGACCCTTACTACATTACAATCACGGCCCTTACCACATTACAACCACGACCCAGGTATGGGTCGTGGTTTTCATGAGGAAAGGGTCGTGGTTATCATGAGGTAGGAGTGTGGTTGACCCATTTTTCTTTCTTTCCCAGTGTATTACGTAAGTTGCGCGCGAGAGAGGAAATCAGATTGAGTACTCAGTTGGGCCCACCTTAAATGTATGTGGTTTATCCACGCCATACATCCATTTTTCCATCTAATTTAAGGGGTTGAGCCCAAAATTGAAGCATATCCAAAGATCAATTGGAGTATACCACGACCTTAATCTATAGCCTTTGATCCATTTACACTACCAAAAATGAATCGTGGTTGTCATGGGTCATAGTTGTCATGTTAGATGGGTCGTGGTTGTTATGTTATATAGGTCGTAGTTATCATGGGTTGTGGTTCTCATGTGATGCATGTTAGAAGTAGATAATGCCCAAGTCAGGACTTTTTGGGTCCACAATGAGCTACCCGACAAGGTGGATGGATCGGATCATCCCATTGTGAGCCTTAAGCTATGATACCAATGGTTTTGTAGAAAAGGAAGTGAACACGTTGCAAACCACGAACCATGCAACATGACAACCACGACCTATATAACATGACAACTATGACCCATGCAAACCACGACCTAAATGGGCCCACATTGATGTTTGTGAATAATTTGTGCCACCCGTCCTTTTTGTTTTGTCATTTTATGGGTAGGGTCAAATATCAACCACGATCCTTTGTGGATCAAAACCACGATCCATTGTGCATGTGAACCACGACCCTTCGAATGGATCGTGGTTGTCATGTAGCAAGGGTCGAGGTTGTCATATTATATGGGTCGTGGTTGTGAAGTTATATGAGTCATGGTTGTCATTTTATATGGGTCGTGATTGTCATGGGTCGTAGTTGTCAAGTTCAATGGGTCATGGTTGTGGGTCGTAGTTGTCATGTTATATGGGTCATGGTTGTGGGTCGTAGTTGTCATGTTATATGGGTCATGGTTGTGGGTCATAGTTGTCATGTTATATGGGTCGTGGTTGTCATATTTTATGGGTTGTGGTTGCCATCTGGGTCGTGGTTGTCACGGGTCGTAGTTTTCATTTTATATGGGTTGTGGTTGTCATGTTATGTGGGTCGTGGTTGATATAGGTCGTGGTTGTCATGCCCCAAAAGGTTTTCAATAGTAGGCTTTCAATTTCACCGCTTTCTATGGTGTGGTCCACATGAGCCTTTGATATGCCTCATTTTTTGGCTCATTCCTTAAAATGATCTTTCAAAATGAATGGACGGCATGGATAAAATATATACATCACAATGGGCCCAATAAGACCATTCATCTCTACATATATTGGGATGCATATATCGAGTAACGTGACTTACTAAACTAGTCTTCCCGAGGTCTTGGGAATCTGGACTCCTCGAAGACTCCTATAGCTACACGTAAGTCGAGTAACTTCTAATCCGCGTCAGAAGACGAAGCGGATTGGCTAGTGTACCACTGTGAATTTATGAGGTCTATCCATGCCGTCCATCCGTTTTTCCATCTTATTTTAGGAGTTGAATCCAAATTTTAATCATACCCAAAGATCAAGTGGACCTTACCATAGGAAACAGTTGGAATAATGATTTCCACCGTTGAAACCTTTTTATATGATCACAAGGACATGGATGAAAGGAAAAAAATAAATATAAGCTTGATCCAACTGTAGTGTGGTCCAGTTTATCTTTAGATCTGTCTTATTTTTCGGCGAACATGTAACAACCACGACCCATGACAACTACGACCCTTGCCACATTACAACCGCGACCAATATAACATGACAACCATGACTCATATAATATGACAATCCCATATAACATGAGAACCACGACCCATATAACATGATAACTACGATCCATGGCCACTACGACCCATGACAATTAAGACCCATGACAACCACGACCCATATAACATAACAACCACAAACCATGAAAACTACGACCCTTACCACATTACAACCATGACCCGTACGGTGTTACTACCACGACTTGAGAATTTGACCATACATCGAGGCCCACATTAATGTATGTGTATAATCCATGCCGCCCATCCTTTTTACAGTGTTATTTTAGGGCTAGGGCTTAAATATCAGCTCGATCCAGAGCTCGTGTGGGTCACATAATAGAAAATAATGGTGACACTAGAACCCACTCTTGAAACTTTCCAAGCTCACTGTGATGTTTGTTAGAAGTGGACACTGCCTAAGTCAGGACTTTTTGGGCCCACGGCGAGCAGACCGACAAGGTGAACAGAACGGATCATCCCATTATGGGCCTTAGGCATTGTACCAATGGTTTGGTAGAAAAGGAAGTGAACATGTTGCAAACCACGAACCATGCAACATGACAACCTTGACCTATATAACATGGCAACTATGACCCATGCAAACCATGACCCAAATGGGCCCACATTGATGTACGTGAATAATCTATGCCGCCCATCCTTTTTGTTATGTCATTGTATGGGTAGCGTCAAATATCAACCACGACCTTTTGTGGATAAAAACCACGATCCATTGTGCATGTGAACCATGACCCTTCAAATGGATCGTGGTTGTCATGTAGTAAGGGTCGTGATTGTCATATTATATGGGTCGTGGTTGTGAAGTTATATGGGTCGTGGTTGTCATGTTATATGGGTCGTGGTTGTCATTGGTCGTGGTTGTCATTTTATATAGGTCGTGGTTTTCATGTTATATGGGTCGTAGTTGTCATATTATAGGAATCATTATTGATATGGGTCGTGGTTGTCATATTATATGGATCGTAGTTATCGTGTTATATGGGTCATGGTTTTTACTTAACGTGTATAGTTCGTAGTTATAACGTAATAAGGGTCGATGTTGTGATGTTATAAGGATCGTGGGTTCTGTTGTGATTTGTAGGGCCCACCATAATGTTTATTTTCCATCCAATCTGTGTATAAGGTCACAAGTACTTGTATGAAGAGGAAAAACAAATTTCATGTTGATCCAAAACTTTTGTGACCCCCAAAAGGGTTTCAATGGTAGACGTTAGATCCCCTGTTGCTTTTTGCAGTGGTCCACTTTATCTTTAGATCTGCCTTATTTTTAGTCTCAAGCCTCAGGACGAGCTTGCCAAATGGATGGATGGTTTGGATATAACACATCCCTCGTGATGGGACCACAAAACTTGTTGACGTCAGTACAACAGCTAGTTAGCTTCGTGGAAGCGGATTGGCTGGTGTACCATGGATGCAGATTGGATCCTACCCCCACCGGGATGGTTGTGGGGCCCACCGTAATTTAATGTACAGGGCTTAAGTGGACTACAAAGTGGGGATTTAATGTCCACCGTTAAAAACTTCTTGGGAGCTGGTGAAGTTTCTGATCAAGCTAATATTTGTTTTTTCAGTACACTCATGTCTACACAGTGGGCCCCACAGAGCCCTGCCCGGGTAGGATGCAATCCGCGTGTACCACACGCCAGCTATGTGGCTGCAGTGGGTACGTGTGCGTCCATGCCAGCTATGTCTGTGTACCACACGCCAGCTTATATAGCTGCTGTAGGTACGTGTCGTGCTTGGTTACTCCCCCTGAAGCTACTCCTCTAGCTCAAGTTATACGAACGGTTACATGGGACCCACAGTGATGTATTTATTATATCTACACCGTTTATATATTTTTAGAGATCATTTTAGAGCATTATCTAAAAAATGAATCATATCCAAAGATAATATGGGCCACACCACAAATAACTGCGGAGATAATGATTTTCACCGTTAAACAATTCATACGGCCCACCATAACGTTTATTTTCAATCCAATCTGTTCATAAGGTCACAAAGACCTGAATAAAGAGGAAAAACAAATTTTATATTGATCCAAGACTTCTGTGACCCTAAAAATGTTCCAATGGTAGACGTTCAATCCCTCACTGCTTTTTGTAGTGTGGTCCACTTGATAGTTAGATCTGTCTTATTTTTCCTATAAGTCCTTAAAACAAGCTCGCCAAATGAATGGACTATTTGGATATAACACATACTGCATGATGACGTCAATACAACAACTATATAACCTGTGTGAGAGGACGCGGATTTCCTGTCAAATTAGCCTTTGTAGGGGAGCGGATTGGATACTGAACGCTTCAGTAGCGAAAACGCTACTGAAGTGATGTGGCAAAACGCCATTGGTTAGATACCAATGGCATGTTCCCTGGGTATAAATGCTACTCCGTTAGATCCGTTAACGGATCTTTCTCCGTGTCCGCCGTGCACCCACTCGGCCATGAAATCGGATTGTCATGCTGAGAAAATTCAGTTGGGCCCACTGTGAATTTATGTGATTTATCCACACCTTCCATCTGTTTTTTCATCTAATTTTAGGCGTTGAGCCCAAAATTGAAGCTTATAAAAATCTCAAGTGGACCATACCACAAGAAACAGTGGAAATAATGATTTCCACCGTAGAAACCTTTCTAGGCCCCATAGTGATGTTTTTTTTCATCCAAACTGTTCAAAGGATCAAAAAACATGGACAAAGGTATATATATATATATATATATATATATATATATATATATATATATATATATATATATATATTATATAATCTTGAGCCAAAACTTCTGTGGCCCTTAAGAATTTTCAACAACGGTATAAATTCAATTCACACTGTTTCCTTTAGTGTGGTCGATTTTAGCCTTTTATATGCTTAGGTTTTGAGCTAAGGCCCTAAAATTATTTTATAAAATGGATGGATAGACGGGATAAAATACATAAATCATGGTGGACCCCACAGAGTTTACTCAGTACGCAATCCGCTTCCCTTAGCCACGTACCGGTAAACTCCACATACATTTTTTCTTGACGTGGAAGTTCCTGGAGCCAGGTGGGGCCCACTATGATGATTGTGAGAAATCCTCCCCTTCCATTCATTTTTTAAGTTCATTTCAGGACATGATGCCAAAAATGAACAGTATTCAAAGCTCAAGTGGGCCGTACTAAAGGAAAATGTGGTTAGGGAAATTCCCACCGTTAAAATCTACCTGATTCGACAGCGATGTTTATAAGCCATCCGTACCGTTAATAACTTCATTCCTACTGGGATGAACTGAAATAAAAAATATTAGCATGACTCAAAACTTCTGTGGCACACGGATATTTCAACTGTGGACGTTCAATTATCACATTTTTGGCCCACTTGAGCTTTGGAAACGGTTCATTTTTGGCTTCATGTCATGAATTGAAACCACGACCCATGCAAACCACGACCCAAATGGGTCGCAGTTGTATGGATTATAGTTTTCATGCTATATGGGTCTCAGTTGTATGGATCGCAGTTGTCCTATTATATGGGTCGCAGTTATCCTGTTATATGGGTCACGGTCGCGGTTGTCCTGTTATATGGTTCGCAGTTGTATGGATCGCAGTTGTCCTGTTATATAGGTCGCAGTTATCCTGTTATATGGGTCGCGGTCGCAGTTGTCCTATTATTTGGGTTACAGTTATCCTGTTATATGGGTCGCGGTTATATGGCTCGCAGTTGTCATGTTATATGGGTCGCAGTTATCCTGTTATGGGTTGTGGTTGTCATGGGTAGTGGTTATCTAATTACCATTGTTTTCCTGTGGTGTGGTCCACTTGAGATTTATATCCCTCTCATTTTTGGTATAAAACTCTAAAATAATCTATAAAAATGGATGAACGGAATGGATGTAACACATACATCATAGTGGGCCCATAGAGCACCAACCACCAGCCACGGGGCTATTAGCAGCGGGGAGTAGCCAATTCGTTTTCGTCCCGGATACGGATGTGGATCAGAGAAAGCGGATTGGCTGGTATACCTTGCACCAGCTATATAGCTGCAATATTGAAGTCAACAAGTTATGTGTGTCTGATCATGAGGTATATGTTATATCCGAACCGTTCATTCATTTGGTGAGTTCATCTTAATGCTTGATATGAAAAATAAGACAGATCTAACGTATAACATGACAACCACGACCCATATAACATGACAACCACGACCCATATAATAAGAAAACTACGACCCATTTAACATGACAATCACGACCCATATAACATGACAACCACAACCCATGATAACTACGACCCTTACCACATAACAACCACAACCCATATAACATGACAACCACGACCATGAGAACCACGACCCATATAACATGAGAAGCACGACCCATGATAACTACGACCTATATAACATAACAACCACGACCCATCTAACATGACAACTACGACCCATGACAACCACGATCCATTTTTGGTAGTGTAAATGGATCGGAGGTTACAGATTAAGGTCGTGTTATACTCCAATTGACCTTTGTATATGCTTCAATTTTGGGCTCAACCCCTTAAATTAGATGGAAAAATGGATGGATGGCGTGGATAGACCACATACATTTAAGGTGGGCCCAACTGAGTACTCAATCCGATTTCCTCTCTCGCGCGCAACTTACATTGAGAAAGAAAGAAAAACGGGCCAACCACACTCCTACCTCATGACAACCACGACCCTTTCCTCCTGAAAACCACGACCCATATAACATGGCAACCACGACCCATACCTGGGTCGTGGTTGTAATGTGGTAAGGGTCATGATTGTAATGTAGTAAGGGTCGTAGTTCTCATGTTATATGGGTCATGGTTGTCATGGGTCGTAGTTTTTCCAGGTCGTAGTTATTATATGTTCACTTCCTTTACTACCAAAGGAAAGGATAGCCATTGGTACAATAGCCTGAGGCCAACAATGGGGAGATCCGTTCCGTCCACTTTGTCGGCCAGCTTGGCGTGGGCCAAAAAAGTCCTGACTTGGGCAATGTCCACTTCTAACAAACATCATGGTGAGCCTGAAAAGTTTTTCCTCTACTTTTTCTGCAGCTAAACCTCAACCAGAAGTATATAGTTGAATACTGATTTATGGTTAGTTTTGGCTCCTTATTTGGGCTTCTAAATCTTACTTACACCATTCATTTCTAATGTTGAAATTAGTGATTGGTGTTAGTCCACTGGATCAATCCTTTCCTTATTCTAATGTTGAATCGTAACAAGGTGCGATTTTATATAAACGGATGGATTGATGGAAAAATATGTATTGTTTCCTTTTCATATTGATGGAAAAATATGCAAGTCTTGCTGAACTCAATCAGCCAACTTAGTTTTTACTTGGGGCATGTAAGTATCTGACATCAGATACTTAGATGCAATCTACTACATGCATTCTGAAGTTCAACTATGATAATATCAGGATGTGATATTGTTTTATCTGTGATACTGATAAAAGAAATCATGATTTGATACTGATAATCTGTTCCAATATTTATCTGTGATATGGCTGATGGCATCTTTGATTTTACTAAGTTGAATTCAGGGGTATTTTTGTTTTTTGTTCCATTGTCGTTATCATCTTGCACATCAAATAGTTAGCATCCTTTTACAGATTTTTAATACTACCTTGTATTTACATTCAATGTTACAGGCAAAAAACTTTGAAGCCAATACTTCCAACCACTACAGGAAGGGATGTGCACAGGATTAACAGCTCATGACATGTACTAGATTGCCTTGGAAGTTGCGCCGAAGGCTTGAAGAACTGGTGGAAGAGATGGCTCGGGTTGTGGGGGATGGACAAGAAGACATTGAAGAGGAGGATTTGCAGTGAATGTCATATCTGAAGGCAGAGTGATCATTTTAGAAAAGAGCAAGGAATTGTTGGATTATAGAAGCCTGGAAATGAAATGTTGTATTGAAATTGGAAATTGGAATTGAAATTTAAATGTGTACTAGAAAAGAAGGAAAAGATTATTATGTGTGTGAATCATTCTATTGTCTTTTTCTTCTATTTGTGTAATTCTCTGGCATATAATACAAGTAGATTACATACCCCACTCTCTCTCTCATATAATGAACAAAGGTGTTTAAAATTATTCTTAAAATTCTGTCCTAAAATTTGACCGTTGGCAACATTAATAAGCATTCAAAATCGTTTCTAAAAAATTGTGCCTAAAATGTGACCGTTGGCACCATAACGGTTTAAAACCGTTCCTAAAATTCCGTTTCTAAAAATTGAAACGGTACCCGAAACGGTTCTGAATCGTTCCTGATTTTCTGCGACGCCTCATTTAGGAACGGTATTAAATTGTTCCTGAAGCATTTAGGAACAGTTTAAAACCGTTCCTAAATGACGATTTTGGTGTAGTGTGGTGCATGCACGATTGTGAGATGATGTCGCTAAGGGAGTGCAGGCGAGGGCATGCATCATTATAGCATATCATTCTTGCATTAACAAGAGTACTTAGAACATGATTGTTGTACTGCTTTATCATTACTGCTTAATTGAATTGATAACCTGTTAACCTTTGCGTTATAGCTCCACTGAGTTGATCACTCACTCCCACTCTGGGATGGTGTTTTAAAACACCAACTAGACCCTGTTTTAGTTTCAGATGACGGCGAGGCTTACGAGGCGGAGCCCGACTTTTATGATGACAAGGAAGAGTTCTCTTACATGCAACTCTCTGGCGGGCCTATGTTGATCTAGAGTTGCGACGCAGGGATTACAAGGATACAGACTAGTTGAACATTACACTTTATCACTTTGTAAATTTTAGAATTATACATATAATTATTTAACCTGGTGACATGTTTATACTCCGGGGACTTACAACCACTGATGTGCTTTATATATCTATCACAGTCTTGTGCTTGCGAAATCTAATTGTCTCTAGAGTATGATATGCTGATTAGTGTAATCTCATTCATGTTTAATGCACTAATATGGACAACATTCAATCATCATTATTTATGTTACATAAGTGATGCAACGGATCCCAGGAGTTGAGCCTTTGCTCGACCCTCCAAATTCGAGGCGTTACAATTTATTAAACACTTGTGACCTTATGCGTAAAACTAGCCAGATTAATCAGACCTGTGAAGGTTGATCTAATTATTCAGCCACCAATGTTACATTGATCAGGCGATTTATAAGGAGAGGGTTAGTTCTTAAAAATGGGATTGTTTTGCCTTGCACTAAGGACTTTTCTTTCAACGGTGATAGTGGTTATCAAGTTTCTCAGTAATGAGGTAATGGATAAACAGGATTAAAAATAAAGGTTAATCGTTGATTTTTATTGATTTACATGAGAGAACAATACAATTAGCGAAAGTAAACTAAAATAAGAAGAGAAATAAAAATAATTACCTACAAATGCCTCTGTGGATAGAACAACAAAGATGTGCAGGTGAACTTTTTTCGTACAATCATATAGTTTTGACACTTAAGTTATAATGTCTTTTTCACCGTTTAGATGATTACTTATTACCAGTCTTGGCCTATCGTCTTTTTTAGCATTAGTATTTGATACGATGGAGCTAACCACTACTAAAAAAATGGCAACACCAACGACTAAAAACTGTTAGCGTAAATCTTCATCGACGGCTTTTAGCCGTCAAATGGGCCGTCGGCAAAGGGGGGGTCGGTGTTGCTCACCGACGGTTTAAAGCCGATGAGTATAACCATCAGGATTGGCCATCAGTAATGCCGATGGCTTTACACCATTTGGCGAGTGATGCTGCCTGCCTTTGCCGACAACTCATTTGACTAACGCCGACAGTTAAAGCCATCGGTGTTTCTCATTAAAAATTTTAAAATTAAAAAAAAAAAAAAGAAAAAAAAGAAAAAAAAAGAAATGACACAATTATCCTTCCTTAAGAAGTTTCTTCCCTAGTATATAAGGATGTGTTTTGTTGAACCAATCCATCAAATTTCATGATATTTGGGGCAACCAAATGCACCCCAAGTAAAAAAAATAAATGAAAAGATTGTACTATCAACTTGTGGAAACTGATAATTCTGGAGTTTTGAATCATTTGCAATGAGTTTAATTGTACAGCTGCCCATGTAGACAGAATTCCTGCAAATAACGATTCACATTATGGTTTGAAAATTTTGAGCCAAAAAGGAACTCAATTTTAAGGCAATAGGATGAAAAAAGAAATAACATACGCACCTGATCTCTGAAGAGACCTTCCTTCAGGCTGAGCTAACATGTCACTCTGTAACAGATTCAGCATAGTATAAAGATTACATAAACTTAGAAATTCAAAATCCAAATCCAAATGGGTAATAGAGTTTGGGAAAAGATTCAGCAAAGAGTTGTCTACATACAAAAGTTTCGCAGATGAGATCTTGACCATCCATCAGGAGAGTCCTACAGTGGTTGATCCATGGCTGAGAGAGAGAGAGAGAGAGAGAGAGAGAGAGAGAGAGAGAGAGAGAGAGAGAGAGAGAGAGAGAGAAAGTGAGTGAGTGATAGAGAGAGAGAGAGAGAGAGAGAGAGAGAGAGAGAGAGAGAGAGGAGAGAGAGAGAGAGAGAGAGAGTGAATATCCTGACCCTCCAAACAGGAGAGCATTCTTATATGTTAATGTCTTCAGTGCCCCTCTTGCAGGCCGCTGATTGGATAGTTAGGATTACCCGACCATTCTAATTTTTAAGCCACAAACCCTCTGTAATAGGGCCCACCTGTTGAATGGTTCAGATCTCATCTCCATGTGGCACATATACTGTTTTTGATTTTGGATCGTTGGGGCAACCGCTATCAAAGCTAGTACTAAATAGAGTACAACCTTGGTCCAGCTTCGAAGGATCACAAAATGGAAGTCATGGATCCAACCGCAACTCTCTCAAACACACCCTGTGCCAGCACATGTGCACATATCATGCAAACCCATGCACATGTCCACATGCAGAAACAATGTACCATGAAACTAGAGCAACGAATGCGATGATACAGAAAGATGGAATGGTGTAAAGTAACAAAATAAGGGAGAATACAACTGATTTCAACAAATTCCTAGTAAATTGAGTTAAATGTTGCAACCTGTTGCTTGTCCAATTGTGAAAATACTACAAGTAAAACAGATAAAGGAAGCCTGATCAATACAAGTTCTAGTTCATCCAATAAGCGTGCACAAACATGCACTATTGAATTGAATCGCAATTGTCCATTTAAATAATGGAAAAAACTATTTTCCATGGCATTCATATTGAGGATCCAAATCTAGCTATTCAATAACAGTAATGGCTGGTGTAACAGCCAGCCATATGACCATTACTTTACAACCCTGTACCAGTCAAAAAATAATTATAAGAAAAAAATGTATCAGCTTCGTATCAACCCATTACAGCCATTACATGCCATTTTTGCAGATCGGGTGTTACAACCCTGTATCACGTGACAGGTCCCACCATTAGCATCATTGCATAACTGCTTCTGAATCCTTAGCCCAAATCCGAACTACAATACCATTACTTCCTAGCTAGACTTGAATGAAACTAACCACTACTGGAGAGATACTTCCTCCGATGCATACCAAGAAACACCATTATTTTTGTTATTTCCTCTTCATTTAAGTGACCATAAGAAATTCAATTGACATGTGTTATCTCCTAATGAGATTGCCTTGGGGAATTTAAGTTACCGTGGATCTCCATATTTGTTAGTTTAATTATATGCAGAAATGTCACTTGACAAGAATCAAGTAACAAGCTCCCCTACCTTCATGATTCAAAAGTTTCATCAACTTTATTAGTACAAAAGTTCCATAATAACAATGTCAACCATACTCATTTCTTGAAACATTTCTCACTTTACAATAGTTCAGAAGCACCTATTCTCAGAAATTGCCAACCTGATTGAAAGGGCACTCCTCCAAATGCCTCGAACAATGGGGCAGTTGTACAGTTTGTCCCGCAACCATTGATACCACAACTGCCAACTACAAAAACATAAACGTTCATTAGCACTACTCAATTTCCTTTTCATCAAACAGCTTGCAATGTAATGTTCCAAGTGTAAGAGTAGAAGAGAGAGGAGAGAGGAAATGAGCAAATCGTGCATACTTTTCAATTAAAAATCAGCAAATCCTGCTGAACTACTAGAAAAAGAAATCTAAAAGAATCAGATGATAACCAAGCATACCCAAGAAAGGATAGAAAAAGAGGTTTATTTTCTCTACAAAACATTTCAAAAGGTCGTTTCCACTTTACTGAACTACTAGTTATTTTAATTGAATTCAATACTAGATAATATAGACTAAAGCAAGCTTGAAGCATACCCTTAGTTTTGAAATTTTAGACACAATATATGCCTCTAGAATTAGCATTCAAGGTAAAATGTATCTCAACATAATCCAAGAAAATACCAAGGAGAAAGGAAGATTTAATAGAATCCATGAAAATACTATGGAGAAAAAGAAGATTTAACAATTTTATAGAGAGATTTCATCAGCAATTGAAACATTGTTCATGATAAAGTTCTCAACAATTTTTACAAAATTTTAATAAATAATTTCAAGCCTACAATATCTGTGAGCACCCCTACTTTTACAAACTGAAAACTTGAATGTTGTACACCGTTTGGCAGCGAGCATTGTATAATACATGGTTGCAACTAGAAATTTTTGGTAAGCTTCTTTTGAGAACTATTTATCTAAAACTCCACCAAGAACTATTTATTTGGAACCATGAAAGAACCCAAAAAGAGAGATAATGACCATCTAGTTCCCTAAAGAGCATAAACAGCTCATAGTGCCATTCCTTTGAAACCTTGAAAGAACCAAAATTCATCAACCAAAAATGATTTAATAACAACTCTAGCACAGGCAACCCCCTTCTTTGAAGAAACTAATGACAAATTCAGTTTCAAAGCTAGTAGCTTATGCTGAATGAATGAATATCATATTCCTTATGCAGCAATATCTACAAAACCGTATGAGTGTCTACAACTTTTTTCATACGCATATAATCTTTTTCTTCTTGGAAAGTTAAACCCATTCGGTATTATCAAGAATGACCACCGCAAAAAGGGCTTAAAGTAAAAGTACCTAAGATTTATATAATAATAATTAAAAAAAAAAAAAACCCAAACAAACAAAATTCAAGAATCTAAAAATAAAAATTAAAAATAAAAATTAAAAAAAAAAAAAAAAAAAAAAAAAAAAAAAAAAAAAACCAGCATGGAACAATGCATTCAAAATAAGAATGAAACCAAGTAGCTGATGCAAGACAATTAACCACTTGCTCTAAAAGCTCGAACTGTTAAAGTATGACGAATTAATCCCTTTATCTCATAGCTCAGGCCCTACATCTCATGGGTTAGGACCTCGGCCGAACCCCCCCTCATGGGCACGTGGCCCCAAATCACATGGGCTGCCCACCCCGAGCGTGTCCCCACATCCCACGGGCTACCTCCCTCGAGCTCGGTGTGAAAAATGTCCCTGCATTAATCACCCCCAGTGAGGAGTATCGAACACGAGACCTCCTCGCTTTGATACCAATTTGATGCAGGACAATTAATCACTTGCTCTAAAAGCTTGAACTGTTAGAGTATGAATTATTAATCCCTTTATCTCATAGCCCAAGCCCCACATCTCAGGGGTTAGGACCTCAGTCGAACCCCCATCGTAGGCCCCAAATCACATGGGCCGCCCACCCTGAGTGTGTCCCCGCATCCCACAGGCTACCCCACTCGAGCCTGGTGTGAAATACCCCTGTATTAATCACCCCCGGTGAAGAGTCTCGAGCACGAGACCTCCCCCGTGAGCCCCAAATCACATGGGTCACCCACCCCTAGTGTGTCCCCACATCCCACGGGCTACCCACTCGAGCCCGGCATGAAAATGCCCCTGCGTTAGTAGCATAGAACCTACCAAGTTCTTAACTCGAGAATTTTTTAGAATTAATGACTTATCGTAATTTTAGATGGGCATATAAACATAATTATGTTGTTCAACAAGAAGGGGAAATATAATCAGGGCCAAAGCACAAATTTCCTTCTACAGTGAAATGCATTTAAATTGGGCACATGGCATATGGTGGGTAATTTTGTTGTTCAACAGTGGTAATTGAGCTTTGTAAACCACACCTTGGACTATAGTAAAGAAATCTCAGAACGTTGTCGGTCACCTTCCTGCTCCAAATACTTATTCTCCTCGCTTTGTTATTCAACTTTTCATTAAGCAACTTTAGTTCAGATGTATGCCAACAATAGAGAAAATGCACTTACCATCCAAAATAGCTGGCAACACTTTCTGTAAGTAATTCTGGAATGTGACACCAAAAGACCTCGGCATGTACTATACAGGGTAAGAAAATTGCTTAATCCCACACGTGTCATCAATTAGCTAAATAAATCATCAAAAATGGTGGGAAAAATCTCATTAATCTGAAACATGAACTCAATATAAGAAATAAAACTCTACAAAGAAAAGCTAATAGTGAAGGACAAACCAACCAATAATAAAATTTGCTCAAATAGCTAACAGAAAAGGAAAAAAAGAAAAGAAAGTATAACTTAAGTAGCCATCCCATGGTAACATATGGTATCCTGCTGATGTGTACATGAAGCAAAAAGCTCATTTAAGTGGCCACATCCCAGACACACTCCAATTCAATAGGTAATGGAGAACATTGTTTATGTCACCATCATTTTTTTAAGGGAAAAAAAAAAAAAAAGACAAAAGAATGTTTGATGGTTGAATCAACATTTTTTCAGTTATTATGAAAAGCCCTGCCCAACATCAGATAAAAATAAATAAATAAATAAACTTGTAGCCTAATCCAGCTAAAGCAATCCAAGAGATACTGAATCAATGAAAAAAATCCAAACTCGCTTGGAGTGTAGATGTTTTTAGCACAACACACTTCCCCTTTGTGACTCAAGATCAACATTGGCACCTTCCTCAACTTTATTTTCTGGGTTCATTTCCATGATCTAAAAAAGTCAACGAATCACCATTAAAATGCTTGTCATGACTATCTATAAAGAGCCTAGAAAGCATATAGAGATCAGACAACACGAGTGTAAGACAAATGAACTAAAACATTTATAGAGAAATACTAATTAATTGGGAAAAAAATAGGAAATGTAAAGAGTAACCGAAATTGCTTGGACAAGGCTGTGATTGAAGAACATGAGAGAGATTAAGGAGCAACTCGAAATTTTATATTGGTTATGCTACTATACATGTGAAAGATGGTTAAATTTTGACTGAGATGGCCAAGTGTAATGTCTCGGAAAAATCCGTACAAAGACCCGAGTACCACATCAGGCAGAAATCACTAAGGACCAAATTCTGTGGACATTAGACGAAATTAATTAAATACTAAACTAAATAATCAGTGGAATTAGCTTGAACAACTATCTATACGAACTGCAAGACCCAAAACCACTAGAATCGCTAACTCAACATTACCCAAGAACCTAGGAGCAATCTCAAAACCCAGTTGCTCTCGGGAGAGCATTGAAACTCCATATCGGACCTGGACCGCGCGTCGAAAGTCCGATAACCGCGAAACTATAAGGTTATGACCACCTTACTGGGCTTGACAATCATGGCGGGAATCGAGCCCAAATAGTATCCAGAAACGCACAACTTGAGCCTTGAGCGAAGTGTGTGAGAAACACAAATATCCTTTGAAAATGCTTTGAAACTTAAGTGAATTGGGCCGTTCGCTTGCCGGCCAAATTGAGGACTTCAGACCGTCAGTTTCTAACCAAACTATACCTGTGGATCAGTGAAATTTCCCTGCACATATCCATATACTTGTGGCCCTGATCGAGTAACGACGACCGTTGATCTGAAACAGGTCCTTCTCGGCCGATCAGTTTATCAGATCGCACCATAAACATAGTCTTGGCGTAAATCTATTGTTAGGGAACTTGCTCCACGACTTAGGTGAGAAATGAACCTTCCTAAGGGCCCCGTTTGTCAAAACAGGCACCCTTTGGTTATACCCTAAGTATACCATGGCCCTTGGGCCATTGACATCACTTTTGGGCCTATTTAAAGCCCTTAACCCACCCCTCTCTCATTCCATAAGAATTTCTCTAACCCTAGGAGAGAGGAGAGAAAAGAGGAGAGAAGAGTGAGGAGAAGAGAGAGAGATCAGTAGATCGTTGCTGGGATTCACTCCTATCACTTCACGTACCAAATCATCTCTCCCGTTTTGCTACACCGGTGATTCCGACTCTGATTTGGGTAAGAAATCCTAACCCTAATCTTGTTTTAGGAATCCAAATAGAGGAATCAACGAAATAGCTAACTTATTTCATGATTTAGGTAGCCATTGTGCTGTAGACGGAAACGTAGTGTACGAACCGAGTTCGTAACGGGCGTACCGATGAAAGGTGCGTATTATAAATGTTTAGGTTATGGTTTTCAAGGCTTTCGATGTCAGTTAATGATTTATGACTGACTTGATTGCTGCCACATGCACCTATATCTACGATGTTTTTCATATACCACACATATATGAACTATGTTAAAATTAAAATGCATTTTATGTGTTTGTTGAAATGTTTGAATGAAAGTGAAATCATGATTTGTGTTTGCCTTGACTATTAACCTAGAATACGTGATTGTTATATGTATGATAACTCCTTATTAAAGGATTTGTCCTAATATATGTTATAACTAATTTATTTCATGTATATTGAAATGTGTAGTCTAAGTGTTTGATAAAATGTCTGAATGAGTAAGTGTTTGGTGAATTGTACTTACTAAGGGTGTTGAGATAGGATTCTCAACTACCTTAGCTATATGTATAAATTCCTTCATGTAACTTAAATTCAACTACGTGATTTATGTATGAAATACATATGTATGATAATATGTTCATTATGTGTTTTATAAAATGCTCAAATGATTGTAATGTCTGAATTATTTGTTCAATACTATTATGACCATCACATGTGATTACCTGTTGCATTCGAGTGCGATTGGGACTACTACGTAGTCCAGGCAATCGGTAACGGTGTCTGATCGAGTGGTCGAACTAGTCTTGCCACAACGGATACGTTCGATGAATCCGAATCGTACGGTGATTCTCGAAAGTGGTTAGGCCACGAGGAGTGCGTATGTGCTCCATGTCGATTAATTTAGCGTGCGCTAGTACCAATCAAACTTGTCAAACACCCCGATTGGCCTATTATATGTTTACCATGTATGGATGTTCCTGCTTGAATCTAAGGTACCGCTTACCAATGTAAAGCCCATTTCAACCTTGGTACCATGATCCGCTAAGACTTATGAGCTAGGCATGGTGGTATGGGACACCGTGGTTGAGCTGTCGGCCTACGCTGGGGTGACGAGCCTCCCCGTAGTGACCAGTGAGCAACCCAAACTCGTGAACCGAATACGGTGGTATAGGACACTGTATTCGAGTTGTCGGCCTACAATCACATAACGAGCCTCTCGTAGTGACCTCGAGTATAAATTAGGCCTACGCTGAGGTGACGAGCCTCCCGTAGTGACCTCGACTGTAAACTCATGAACTTACCTATCCACTGCTTTTAAATTAGGGGTGATGTTGTCCTATAACTTGTTTATCGTATGTGATTAACTAGGATTGACGACCCTAAATAGATCATCGTTTAAGTAAATGATATAAAAGGAGGTACCTTAGCTTTTCGAATTTGTTGTATGAATAAGCCTAATAAATTACTTGGCTAACACGACCATGCACCGCATTGCATGTGCTTTGGCGAGGAAGCGCACATTTAGGAAGTTTGTCATGCGCGACCGTGAGACGATGTCGCTGAGGGAGTGCAGGCGGGGGCATGCATCATTATAGGATACCATTCCTGCATTAACAAAAGTACTTAGGACATGACTGTTGTACTGTTTTATCATTACTGCTTGACTGAATTAATAACATGTTAACCTTTACCTTATAGCTCCACTAAGTTGATTACTCACTCCCACTCTGGGACGGTGTTTTAAAACACCAACCAGACTCTGTTTTAGCTGCAGATGGTGGTAAGGCTTATGTGATGGAGCGGACTTTTATAATGAGGAGGAGTTCTCCTACGTTCAGTTCTCAGGCGGGTCTGTGTAGACCTAGAGCTGTGTCGTCGAATTACAAGGATATTGGAATAGTGTATCATTCACATTTTGTCATTTTGTATAACTTGAAACAAATTTTGTATATATTCAACCTGGTAACACGTTCATACTCTAGAGGTCATGAAACACATATATACTTTATATATTTAGTTCAGTCTTCCGCTTGCTTATTTAAATTAACTCTAGAGTATGATATGTTGTTTTAGTGTAATCACTCATGTTTAATGCACTAATATGGACAACATTCAAACATCATTATCTATGTTGCATAAGTGATGCGTTGGAAATCGGGAGTTGAGCTTTGCTCAACCCTCGATTTTCGGGGCGTTACAAATTGGAATCAAAGAATGATTTGGATTAAACTGGACCTAGGTTGTGGTAACACGATGAACACTAATGTACTTTGACTTAGGTGGGGGCGATAAAATGTAGAAACAAACATAAATTTCCAGTTTCACCGACAGGCAAAACTAACAGCGGAAATGCACCCCGTATGCGTCTAAGATCACGTGAAATTATCCCAATCCCCTCTTAGACCGTCAATCGACGGGTTTGAGTTAGTTTTCGATGAATATCAAACTTAAATCACGTCAAAATGTGCGAATATGTGCACGATGGGTTCCAAAACTGCCTCAAACGGACACAGGGGCCCAAACCACACGAAACGAGGGGAACTAGAGGGTCCCCCGCATCATTCCGGCACCCCGAGAGGGGGAGGCCACCGCCCACTGTCCAGCGGACCGCGACGCATTGCGCCCGCCTCCAGCGGGCCGTGACGGGCCCGCGGGTATGGCGGCCCGCCCCCTTTTCACATGCATGTGGGGCTCGTTTTCATGTGGGACCACCCTATTTGGATCCCCTTTTGCTCCCTTTGTCCATTTACCCCCTAGCTCTCAAAACTCTCCAAACCTCTACAAATCCTCATCTTTCCTCTCAAACCTCCATACCCTTATCACCAAGTTTCATCTTCTTCAAAATCTTGCGCCCACCTTCACTATTTTCTTAAACTCATCGCCTACAACCATCCATCTCCCTCATTTCTCCTTATTTGAGTACACAAACTCATCTTTGTGTCTCATAAACCCAAAACCCACCAACCCATCTCATCCTTCAAATCTTCTTAACCTCATGGATCTTTTTGAGCTAGTTGTTACAATCTTCTCACTCTCTATGCTCCTTTCCCTCATGGGAAAGAGAATGGCGTCCACGGATGAAGTCGGGCCTAACCGCCCTACCCATCCAAGGAAGCAGACAAGCGCCAAGGCTAGCGCTAGCATCGAGCGAGAGCGAAGGACGAAGCGGGATCTCGATCCCCAAATTCCACTCGAAAGATCTCTACCTCTGGGCATCGGATATGGCAAGTTTCGTGGCAGTAAAGTTGTGTTTGAAGCACATGTTGACAAAAGGCTATTTGGGCTATACCCGATGATGGACCTCCTGTTGGAATCCTGGTGGGGTCCCATATTTGAAGGCAAGTCTCATGCGTGTGAAACCACTGTTCGAACCTTCTATGCCCACATACGAGATTCACTACTGGAGCCTCTGCAGTTCACTATCCCCGTGGGAAGGCAGGTCGATGTAAGTGTGATGGCCGGAATTATGGGGATTGAATGTGGTGAGGTACATGCTAGTGAATCTCATCTCAGGAGTGTGCGAGAAAGAGATCGCCGCATGCGGTTTCTTTGTGGCCGACTGGTTCACTGAAAGTGATGAAATTGTCTCTCATCAACCAAGATGACTCATGACTTCCGCCTACTCCACCACATATTCACATACAATGTGTATCCTAGGTGGAGCAACTGTACCGAATGCACACGTTTGATGATGGACTTCTTGTACAGAGCTAGGCAGGGAGACAAGCTGTGTCTGCCTACGTTCACCCTGCTACAGATAGTGCAGACCACACGTGCTGTTAGGGGAGATATTTCACTCCCATTCGGCTGACTTATATGCAAGATTGCTCGTGATTTCGGCTACAAACTTAACATGGATGAGCTCGCGCCGATCCACTTCATTAATGACACTACACTTAACAACATGGGTATTAGGCCACAACAATGCCAAGCCCGACTTGATGAGAGTGGGGATGAGATAGAAGAGAGTAGTGAAGAAGAGGAAGAAAATTAAATAGAGGAAAGAAGTGAGGAAGAAGAGGAGGAAGCCCAGGACTCTGATGGGGGACCTCCTATTGCTTCGCATGACGACCGCCATAATCGAGCTACCTTAGAAGCCCTCCTGGCTCAGATTAAAGAGAACCAGGCCGCCCTAAGACAGGAGGTCAAGGAGACCCAAGCCGAATTGAAGCAAAAGCTTGAAAAGAATCAGCCTTATGTGAAACAGAAATTTAAGAAGATGTCTCGCACCTTGAAGGCTCTCATGTGCTGTATGCAGGACAAGGGCGCTCCTCCGCCTTCACCAGAGTCGGATGACTAGTCGTATGTTGTAGTCATCTTTTTGGTTTGTTTTGTTCCTTGCTTTCTATGTAATAGCCCTTGTTGGCTTAGTTGGATATTAGTAGTTAGGTTTAAAACTTTTGTTAGATTAGCTCACAAGCATCTTCTGTCATGATTCATGTAAGACTACATCTCATGTATTGTGAAAATTTTGGTTAAATGAAATGCATGAAGCTTCTTTTGATTTGGAATGTGTAAAATGCAAGGAAAAATTGAGTATTGTTATTCAAAATCTTACACGTGTTGTACCCTATGTTGTATATAGGGAATGCCCCTAAGAACACTCGGAGCACTACACGTCTTGCACTTGGCGGATCATTTGACGGGGCACCTCCCCTAAGCGATAGCTATACGGACCCTAGCTTGGGCCCGGACTTTGAGACAATGCCGGATTCACAGCCGGCCACTGGCCCCACCAATGGGGCAACACCTAGTGCACCACCGGTTCCAGAACAGAACCGTGCTTCCTCGTCGATGCCACACATGCATCAGGCTCCTCCTCCTGATAGGTTAAAGCAGATGATGCTCCTAATGCAGCAACAGCAACAGATTTGGACCACTATTGTGGGGGCCCTTGCCCAGAATATGAATGTGGTCCCGCCTGCACCACCTGTGCACCTGGCTGGAAATATGACTATCAGCGGTCTTTTTGAGCATTTCCGGCATTTCCAACCTCCCACCTTTACGGGCACTCACAAGCCCGAGGAGGCCGAATACTGGCTCGATCACATCTCTAAGATGCTAAAGTCATTGTACTGCACTGAGGCAGAGCAGGTTGAGTTGGTTACATATATGTTCGAGAAGGAGGCTAGTCTATGGTGGGATAGCATCCTATGGACAGTTCCTATAGGACACATGTGGACGTGGGAAGCTTTTGAGACCCGCTTCCATGAAAAATACTTCCTCCTCACTTACTGTAATGAAAAGGAGGGTGAGTTCCTTCACCTCCGACAGGGAGAGACGACCGTTGTCGAATATGAGAACAAGTTTACGGAGCTAGCTAGATACGCTCCTTTGATCCTAGCAAACGAGCCAATGAAGATGCGGTAATTTTCTGAGGGTCTAAGGCCGAGATACGTACGAAGATATGTTGCGCTAGCATTCCTAATTATGCTGAACTAGTGAACATCTCTCTGTGAGCTGAGCAGGATGAGGACAGACTATCCTGTACAAGTGTTCCCATGGGTCCGAGGCCTCGACCTGATTTGCCGAAAAGACCGTTCCTAGGCAAGAGGCCACGTGCAGATTCGCCTCCTAGGCTTACGGATCCACTGACCCAGCCGAGGTGATCAGATTTGTGGTGCACCTACTGTAAAAGGTTGGGTGTAAGACCCATATCCTAGCCCGTACTGTTCTGTAGGCTTCCGCGGTCATCCCGGTCGAATTCCGGCGACCTGCGATCAGTTGTCGGCATTTACGCGTGACCCTGAAACGTGTCCCGTATATCTGAGTCAGCTCGACCCGAGACTTGTACCAGTGCGACCACGCCGTCGCCGCGGTTCCCACGTCTTACTTGCCGATGCGGTACCCTGGCTAGGAGATGTGGGTCCCGTTCAGTTCGAGGAAAACGTCGTGCGTTGCAAATCCCGAGAGAATCCATCACATCAATCACCACACTTGTCAAAAGTACACCCATCACTCAACCCATTACTCTCCCATTCCCAAGTACAAAAGCAATCCCAAAAGTCAACTTTCCCATCACCTCACCATCCTCTCTCCCATCACTTCTCTTACTCCTCTCGCTCTCTCTCATCTCTCTCTCTCATTTTTCAAACTCCATCTCTCTCTACAAGCAACCCACGTCCATGGCTTCCAAGAGGAGAAGCTAGTGTGGCCCACCTTCCTTACTCCCATCTCCACCGTCCATGATCCAATCTCGACCGTTGAAGTTTGTCCATTGAAGCTCTAGGATACTTTGGTGAAGAAGGAGATGAAAATCATATGTGGGTGCTTCTTTCTCTCTCTTTCATTTTGAGTTGATTTGGCCGTGTGGCTCACCCGAATGGACCCCACCATGAAGTATACATCTTATCTATGTTGTCCATCAAGTGGGCCCACCTGACATCCCATAACCCACAGGCCGAGCATGGGGAAAATATAAATATCTGATTGATCCAATTAGGTGGGCCACATCCCAGGTGGGCCATGTCCATGTGGGAACCACTATGTTGCACGTGTTAGAGTGTCCAGCGTCCCTGGACGTTGGACGTGCTCAGTCGTGGGTGCGGCTAACAGTGAAATGTGAACTGACATGTGGGGGTGGCTAAGGGTGATGTGTGGACCGCTCCTACAAGCCCCACCTTGATCTATGTACTTAATCCAAGTCGTCCGTCTTTTTCCTCAGATTATTTTAGGCGTCAAGCCAAAATTTGAGACCAATCCGATTCTCGGGCGGGCCATACCATAGGAAATAGTGGAATTACCGTTAAAACCCACCTTGATTCTTCTATTCGCCAAAAACACGTCACATATTGGTCTCATTTGGTCGATCAGGGATCGTAGAATCCAATGGCCGGGTTGGATTTTTCAGATGTAGGCCCTATATATGAAAAACCACGGAATTAAAAAAAATATATAAGAACATGAAGCAGTGCCTGCTACTTGCAGCACAGGACGCTGCTGCTTGCTGCGCCATGGATGGAAGAGGCAGGGACGTGGGTCCCAATTGTAGGCCCCACCGTGATGCTTATTGAGCATTCACGCCATGCATTGGTGGGCCCCCCTCTCAAGATCAGCTATATATATGGCTCAAGTGGCCCACATCATAGGAAACGGTGGTGATTGAATGGCTACCATTGGAACCCTTTTAGGCATTACAGAAGTTTTAGTTCAATATGAAATTTGTTTTTCCTCTGTATCCAGGTCTACATGACCTTATTAACAAATTGAATGGAAAATAGACATTATGGTGGGCCCTACATGGGACCCACTGTTGTATGTGTTGTATCCAGCCTATGGACCCACTCGGCATGTGTGGCTTTCATCCACATCGTCCATATCATGGTGGACCTCACCGTGATTCACGTGTGGATCCTCACCGTCCATGGCTTGGACGGTGGGCCACATGAATGTATGTGTTTCATCGAGCATCCATCTATGTGGACGCTGGTTGCTGTTTGATAATAATAATAATAATATAACTAATATATATAATAATATAATATACATATTATATATAGCCAATATATATATTTGGGATGGTGGGCACCACGTGGGACCCACCCACGGTGTCAGCAGCTGGGCTACTGTACATGGGAATAAATCCACGCTGTCCATTGTTGTGGCTTTCACCATGATGTATGTTTGTATATGCACCGTCCAGTTGCTGGATGGTGCTGTGTAGGCCCCACCTTAGCATCCATGCCACCCACCTAGTGTGCCTCTACCATAATGTAAGTGTTTTATCCCTACCGTCCATCTAACCCGTGGACTATGCCATGATACATGTGTTTTATCTCTCTGGACGGTGGGTTGCACAGTGACGTTTATGCTTTATCAGACCGTCTAAGTCGTGGGCCCCACTTGATGTGCACACATACACCATCTAATGTGGTAGATTTAAATCTTTGGTGGGCCATGTGCGTGGACCCATCCATGATGCATATGTTGTATTCATACCGTCCATAGTCTGGACGGTGGACCACCCGCTGTGCACACCGTCTAGATCAGTGGGACCCACATGATGTTTGTACATATCGTCCATCCAGACGTGGGATGGTGGAACACCACCGTGATGTACGTGTTTCTCCTACACCATCCAGTGGTGCCATCGACCCGCCTTGATGTATTTACTGTATTCACACCCAGTGGATCTGGAAGATGGGCCACACCTTGATGTATTTATTATATCCACATCGTCCATCCCTGGATGTGGGGCCCACCTTGGTGATGTATCTGTCGCACCGTCCAGCATGGGACGGTGGACCTGCCATGATGTACGTGTTTCACTACGTACTGTCCATCTGTTTGATAGGTGGGAACCACCTTGATGGATGTGTTTCACTCCATGCCATCCATGGGACGTGGACCCCACACTCAATGGGTTCATGGCCCATCCATGAAGCCCACCTTTGATGTGTTTATGGCCGATCTGTGCGGCCCACCTTGATGTATTTGTGACCCACCCATGAGGACCACTTGTTGTGCATTTGAAGCCCATGGTATTAGGCCCATTGATGCGGCCCATTGATGCAGCCCACCTGATGTGTATAAGGCCCATTAGTTTGACCCATATCATGTGGCCCACTGTGCTATGTATAAGGCCCAATGTTGGTTAAATGTCCACATTGAGGGTTAATGATGGTTGGATGTCCACATTGTGACCTTCCCTTAGGCCTGGTTAGGCCCATTCTCGTCATTCTCTAGTGGGTTACCCCAAACAATTGGGCCCCATTGATGTTGCTTGGTCCATCATTGGTCGTTCATCCATGGACCCCGCCTTGCATCGAGATTGATTACCGATTGTCGAGGCCGATCATTAAGGCCGATTCTGATTCTGATTATTGATGCTAATTTCGATTCCGAGTGTCGATTTTGATTCCGATTGTCGATTCTGATTCTGATTGTCGAGGCCGATTCCGATTGTCGAGGCCGAGTATCAAAGTTGATTCTGATTGTCAAGGCCAATTGTGTAGGCTGATTCCGTTTGTCGAGGCTGAGTACGAGGCCAATTCCGATTGCCGTGACTGATTGCCGTGACGATTGACGTGATCGATTTGCCGATTCTAATTATCAATCGATTCTGATTATCGTGACCGATTGCCGATTCCGATTGACGTGATCGATTTGCCGATTCTGATTATCGATCTATTCCGATTGATGTGACCGATTTGTCGATTCTAATTATCGATCGATTCCGATTGCCATGACCGATTGTCGATTCCGACCGATTTGCTGATTCTGATTATCGATCGATTTTGATTGCCGTGACCGATTGCCGATTCTGATTCCGATTGTCGAGGCCGATTTCGATTGTCGATTCTGATTCCGATTATCGAGGCAATTCCGAGTGTCGATTTCGATTCCGATTATCAATTTCAATTTTGATTGTCGATACTGATTCCGATTGTCGAGGCCCAATATGATATATATGCGACCCGTATTTAAGGCCCGTTGTGATGTGTATTTAGCCCGTATTTAAGGCCCAATGTAATGTATATGAGGCCTATGTGATGAGGCCCATTGTGATGCATTTGAGGGCCAGGCAATGTAGCCCATCGTGATATATGTTAGGCCCATGTGAAAGGCCCATCGTAATGTGTTAAGCTCTTGAGTGAGGCCCATGGTGTTGTATATATTTGGCCCTTGTGTGAGGTCATAGATCCACTATATGTTAGGCTCTATGTGGGCCACTCCTTGGGGGCAATGTTGGTTAAATGTCCACATTGTTGAGGCCGATTGTCGATGCCGATTATTGATGATGATTATTGATGCCAGATATTAATACTGATTATGAGTATGTGACAGCATAGCATCATGATACATGCCCATACGCATCATTTGCATGTTTGTTATGAGATGTGGTTGACCATTGCATATGTCATTGGGCATGTTGTTATGAGACTCCCTGATATGCGAACATTATCTCACATGAGCGCATGATATGCGCAGGAGTGATGCATGACTGGATTGTATGACTCATTCATCTTGCATTATGATTACTATACGCCCTAGCGACATCAAGGCTGTAACCTCCACAAGCATATCATGGATGGCCAAACGAGACACCGAAAATTTGTTCTACCATCGGGCTGTCATAGATGGCCCTAGGTGAAAATCCCTAAACCCTATTAATACCAAAGGATGCCCCAACGTCGAGACTGAGTGGATATATGAGCGCCAGAGTGCCAAATACCTGGAGGCCGCGTCTCCCGCTATGTCGTGGTCGATTGGGAGGGGGTGTGGCCTTACCCGCCCGAGCGTAGGGGGCATAGCTAGGCTGAGTTTGACCAGCTTGTGAATGGGTCCGCTATCGACGTACCGAATAGGTATTGGCAAACTATTGGCCAGGCGGATAGTGAGGTTTCTTACTCTCGCTTGGACTGTGCTGCTGGGAGAGGGGCAGTGTCATTTGGAGTATACTAAACCCCGGTGATGATCCTAGAGATGAATAGTACCGATATGTGGACTTATTGAGCAGGAGTTGCATACTCATTCATTCATTCATTCACTATCCACTCGGGCTGGTGATGTGCAACTATTTGTTACGTGTACCTTCGCAATGGCCAGGATTTCGGTTGGGACGCGCGACTAACCTGAGATCAGGAGTTTACCACATTGAGTCTGACTATCCAAATTTAGGTATGGGACTGGTTTGGATAAAAGTCCTTTGTGATGGACCCCATAGCCTGCGAGACTATGTACTATCATCCCGACTTCACACTCCAGTATGGTCATTCATTTCGCACCACATATTGCATTACATCCGCGACATATAGTATTTTGGGTTGCTATGTTTCGACATTTATGAGGTTGATGGTATTCGTAGCTCTTCCGAATTACATATTGTACTGCATCCTCAATATCTGATATCTGGTTCATTATGTTTATGTATTACATAGTCAATTTACATTACTTTCTTATTATATGACATTGGCTTGCTGTGTCTTTTCATCACATATCCTGGATGAGGTTGATGATTTCTTTATGGACTTGTCAGTATTTTTATTTACTTTGATATCATATGATTCATGATCTTACCAGTATTTCGAATATTGTATCAATATAGCATTATGTTGAATACTTGGCACTTACCTTGTGCACACACTTACACCACCCTCTAAGCTTTCTATAAGCTTATGCACGATAGATGCGTGCAGGTGATATTAGGTTGCAACGACGTGGAGCTTGGAACATGTAGCTAACTTATGGAGCTTTGATTTTATTTGACATATGTATTTTCCCTTTTAGTATTGTATTCAAAATTTATATTAGTGGATATGTGATAATGATGTCGCTCTTGTGATTTGGGTAAACTTGTGGTTATGTTTCTTACAAGATAAATGTACGTTGAAAAAAAAATCCTCGTTGTAGGATCTCAGGATCGGAACCTGACATATGTGCGCTGGGAGCCAAGAATGAGGTACTACGGAGGCTGTCGGCACCGGATTCGTCGATCGGGATTCCCGTGAATCTGATTTTCGGGTTTGGGGCGTGACATTGGGCCATACGGACACTTATTGCTTTACCAAGATGAGGGACAACGGCTTCACACCTCCTCAAAAAATCAATCGTCAGATGCCACAAGCTATCTCAACTCCACCTCTAAGATCAACATTGCCAGCACAGCCTTTCTATAGGCCAAATGTACCTCGAAATAGGCCGTCTCAACGACCTATGGCAACGGAGCCGAATCGTCCTCAACAAGTTCGGGTGCACTCACTTGTAGTTAAGGCATCCGAGACAACAACCGCAGCACCATTGGCTTTCGAAGTCACAACACACATCTAAGGTATACCAGTCTTCCTATTGGTGGACATCAGGTTCACTATTTCAAATAATATCATGCGTAGAAGTCAAGCGACTAGTATTGGAAACTACTCCTATGGTTGGGGTGAGACTCATTACCGCCACAGGGACCTTATTAGGCACTATCAAAATTTGTAAGGGTTGCTCGATAGACTTAGGAAGCAGAACAGTACTCGTTGACCTGATTGTTGCCCCGCTGTGTCATTACGATGTCATCCTCGGTATGGATTGGCTCATCGAGATGAAGGCAGAGATCGATTGCGATACTAGAGTAGTGACAGCCCATGGATTTGAGGGAACGTCTTTACTTTCCCAGTTCAGGTCAGTTGGTACTACCGCATTAGTTATGCTACCTTTCTAGAGAATGTTGATGGTCCAACACTTAAGAACACGCCTGTAGTCTGAGATTTCATGGACGTGTTTAGGACGATACCTGGACTACCTGCTCGGTGCGAGATCGACTTTACTATCAACCTTGTGTCTGGTGCGACACCTATTTCGCTACCAACGTATCGCATGCCTCCATGTGAAATGGAAGAATTGAAGAGACAGATCGACGATCTGTTGGATTCAAGCTTCATATGACCGAGTATATCTCCTTGGAGAGCACCTATGTTGTTTGTAAAGAAAAAGATGGATCACTACGATTGTGCATTGATTATCGCAGGTTGAACCAAGTGATGGTGAAGAACAAGTACCCTCTGCCCAGGATAGATGACCCGTTCGACCAGTTGAAAGGGGCACAATATTTTTCAAAGATCGACTTATAGTCAGGGTATCACCAGTTGCGCGTCAGGGATAAGGACGTGCAGAAACGGCATTCAGAACCAGTTTTGGGCACTACGAGTTCCTTGTGATGTCATTTAGACTTACGAACGCACCGGCCGTATTCATGGACCTCATAAATAGGGTATTTTGGCCGTATCTGTACCAATTCGTCATCGTGTTTATATATGACATTTTAATATACTTCAAAAGTCAGGAAGAACACGAAGAGCACCTGCAAGCAGTCTTTGGTACTCTCAGGAAGAGTCAGTTATTCGCTCAATACAAGAAATGCGACTTCTAGAAGGAAGAAGTCAAGTTCCTGGGACATGTGGTGTCCAAGGAAGAAATAGTTGTGGACCTTGCTAAGGTGACCGCAGTTCAGGACTAGGAACAGCCCAGTTCGGTTACAGAAGTGAGGAGCTTCCTGAGACTTGCTAGCTACTATCGTCGGTTTATTAAGGACTTTTCCAAGATAGTCAGGTCATTGTCTCAGCTCACACGAAAGGATCTTAAGTTTGCCTGGAATGAGAAGGCAGAAGCAACCTTTCAGGAATTGAAGGACAAGCTGACGTCCGCCCCTGTGCTAGTATTGCCAGAGCAAGGGGTCAGATATACAATATACACCGACGCGTCTCATGTTGGTTTGGGTTGTGTTCTTATGCAAAATAATAGAGTGATTGCTTATGCGTCGCGACAGTTGAGGAAACACGAAGAAAACTACCCTACGCACGACCTGGAATTGGCGGCCGTCATCTTTGCATTAAAGCTCTGGAGACATTACCTCTACGGAGAGGAGTTCAAGCTCTTTTGCGACCACAAGAGCCTCAGATACATATTGACACAGAGAGACTTGAATATGAGGCAACGACGATGAATGGAAACCTTGAAAGACTTCAAGTTTGAGGTCTCCTACCATCCTGGCAAGGCCAACCTTGTGGCAGATGCATCGAGCCGCAATAAGACAATAGAATTTGCGGCTCCGCTAATGATAAAAGAATGGAACATGGTGGAATTTATGCGAGACTTTGAGCAGAAACTTACGATAGAGGAGCCGTTCGAGAGCGTCGCGCATATTCGTGTACAACCACTTATCGATGACCGAATCATTGTGGCTCAGGGGGGAGATAAATGGTTGGTAGAGATGAGAAAACGAGCTAGTGACGATGAAGACTCTGAATGGATAGTTGGTTCGGATGGGGGTTTACATTATCGTGGCCGCCTATGCGTCCCAAATCTTCATGACTTAAGAAAGGAAGTTCTCGAAGCTGCTCACAATTCGAAGACGGCGATGCATCCTGGTAGTACAAAGATGTATCGAGATATGAAACGTTCGTACTGGTGGGACAACATGAAGGCCCACATAGCAGATTTTGTGTCCCGTTGTCTCATGTGCCAGCAAGTCAAGGCCGAACATCGCCGGCCTCCGGGTTTACTTCAGCCCATTCCTATAGCTGAATGGAAATGGGATTTCATCTCTATGGATTTCATTTCCGAGTTACCAAAGACGAGGAAGGGGTATGACTCTATTTGGGTGATTGTGGACCGATTGACGAAATCGGCTCACTTCCTCCCGATTAGAGTTTCAAACTCAGCAGATGATTTGGTCAAGCTGTATATCAAGGAGATAGTACGTCTGCATGGAGTGCCTATGAAGATTGTGTCGGATCGAGACACGCGATTCACGTCTATCTTTTGGACCCGAATCCAAGAAGCAATGAGTTGGGACTGCCCGTGATGGATGATCTTGAGCGTCCTCTACAATATTTCAACAAAGTTAACATCCGAAAGATGGACCTCAAGTTCCATCCACTCACAGAAGGACAGATCGAGGAAGAGACAAGGGGAACAGAAATGGGGGAAGCGACGGCACTAACCGAAGGAGAAACGCAAGAACCACGAGTAATTCCGACCACTCCTGATTCCGCACAGACACAGCGACAGAAGCGACATCAGGATTGGGTCGAGGCGACTATATGAGGACTGGCGCGACTTGAGGACAGGTTTGATCGACAGGAGGAGCGACTCACACACCTGGCACGGATGGTAGCCGCATTACAACGCACGGCTTGGCAAATCGTTGACCTATTGGCGTGCCGACGTGACGATATGGCTCCATCTGACTCGGCCCCAACATCATAGAGCTGATTTTGCCATCACATACACCGCTTACTCATTCATACTTAGGACATGAGTATCTTTTTTACTGTCCTACGTACTCATGAGTGTATGTGCTGGTCAACTAACTTGGATAGTATAACAGGTTGTTTTGGTTATCTAGCCCGTGGATGGGCTAAAAATGTTAGAAATGATGCGATATTTTTGATTGGTTGTCTGACATTGCCCTTGGATGGGCAAATTGGTTGGATATTTCTTTTTGTTGTGGCCCATGGATGGGCTAGATGATGATTTCGTTTTGGTAGATGGTTTAAACACTTATTCACTGCCAAGCTTGGTCAGTTAGGTTGATTGCTCTTATCAATTAATGATGATCTTTTTGAGCTTTATATTAAATATCTATAGGAAGTGAATGTTCTGTGAAATATGGTGATTGGTGAATTACTGTTTATTATATGTTATGGAAGTGTTTAGTAAGGTAAGAGCTCCCCTCTCAATTGTAACTCTTCATAGCTCTGCCTCATTGTTTCTCGTTGTTACTACCTACCGCAAATGAAGGAGGTTGGGTCTTTATAGAAATGACCGAAGGGAATCAAATTCTTAGTGGGTGTTGATGTGGCATATCTACTGTCGCAAGTCCTTTCGCAATTGAGATGCGAAAGGGAAGTTGCCAAAACTATAAATTGAGGTCCCTAAGTCTATTATAGGGTTAAGGTGAATATTAGGAAATTATTCTAAGGTGTGGGCAAGGGATTTTCTATGTACTTCCAAGGGAGAGGTTAGTATATTACCTTGTAATCTTCGTTTCCCTTCATAGTGGAATTTTGCATCCGTGGTTTTTTACCCTGGTTTGGGGTTTTTCCATGTATATCTTGTCTTGTGGTTTGTTTGAATGCTTTTATTCCTTTCTAGTTTATATTTCTTCTTGTTTATCGTTTGTCGGTAATGCCTGAGATTGGATCTAGGCTCATTGGGTTGTTGGCATGTTGCGCAACAACTGATATCAGAGCTATTGGTTTAGTTCTATTGGGAGCGATGGCGGAAGATGGAAAAGCTAGAATTGAGAAGTTTAATGGTTCAAACTTTGCCTTCTGGAAGATGTAGATAGAGGATTATCTGTATCAAAAGGACCTCTATATTCCTCTAGGAAGAAAATAGAAGAAACCGGAAAAGATGACAGATGATGAATGGTTTTTACTGGATAGGAAGGTTTTAGGAACGATCCGACTCTCTTTGTCCTAAGAGCGTCGCCTCAATATATCCAAGGTAAAAACGAAAAAAAAATTAATGGAAGCCCTAGCCACCATATATGAAAAGCCCTCAGCATCCAACAAGGTTCATCTTATGAAACAATATTCAACATGAAGATGTCAGATGGTGGGAGCGTGGCTGAACATCTAAACGAGTTCAATACAGTCACGAGCCAGTTGGAATCCGTTGGCATTGCTTTTGAGGATGAGGTCAGGGCATTATTGATCTTATCCAGTTTGCCAGACAGTTGGGATGGTTTGGTGATTGCTGTGAGCAATTCTTCAGGATCGACAAAGCTGAAATTTGATGATGTGGCCGGTCTAATTCTCAGCGAAGAATCTAGAAGGAAGGCATCAGGAGTTTCAGGGGATTCAGGGAATGTTCTAAATGTTGAAGGAAGAGGAAGATCGCTGAATAAAGGAGGCAATAAAGACAGGCGTTCTAAGTCGAGGAATAAGTCTAATGGACCGAAAGACAAAGACGGGTGTTGGCATTACGGCAAGAAGGGGGACATGAAATGTGATTACAGGGCGCTCAAGAAACAAGAAGGAAGCTCTCAAGGCGGGAAGGATTCAGTGAATCTGTCTGAGGAGAGCGACACAGAGGCGTTAATTTTGTCTCTTGATGCAAGGAATGAGTCTTGGGTTATAGACTCGGTGCTTCGTTTCATGCTACTTCGTGTAAGGAAGTTCTGTGTGATTATGTGTCAGGTGACTTTGAGAGAGTCTACCTGGGTGATGATGAGCCGTGCAATATTGTTGGAAAGGGGGATGTTCATGTAAATCAGAAAGATGGAACGGTCTTGAAATTGAAGGATGTTAGACATGTACCGAGTTTGAAACATAATCTAATCTCAGTGGGACAGTTGGCCGATACCGGTTATGTGACGACATTCACCAATAACTCCTGGAAGATCACAAAAGGTGCCTTGGTAATATCTCGAGGCAAAAAGGAAGGTACTTTGTAAATGACTTTAGGATCGTATAGTTCACTCGCAGTCGCATCAACTGGAGTGAATGGGCAATTATGGCATCAGAGGCTGGTACATATGAGTGAGAAAGGGATGAAAGTGTTATTATCAAAAAGGAAGCTACCAGGGCTGAAGTCTATTGACTTGGAATTCTGCGAGGACTGCGTGTATAGCAAGCAGAAGAGGGTAAGCTTCAAGAAGACGGGACACGCTCCAAAGACACATCTGTTGGAGCTTGTACACACTGATGTGTGGGGACCGGCATAGGTATTATCTCTTGGTGGCTCACGTTATTTTGTTACCTTTATTGATGATGCTAGTAGAAAATTGTGGGTCTACTTCTTAAAACATAAATCTGATGTATTTGATGTATTTAAGAAGTGGAAAGTTATGGTAGAAAATGAGACAGGTAAAACAGTAAAATGTCTCAGATCTGACAATGGGGGAGAGTATTGTGATAGGAGGTTTGAGGAGTATTGTGCAGCAAATGGAATCAAACATCAGAAAACGATTCCAGGGACACCACAGCAGAATGGTATGGCTGAGCGTATTAACAGGACCATCCTTGAGCACACCAGGAGCATGAGGTTTCATGCAGGGTTGCCCAAGACCTTTTGGGCAGATGCTGTGAATACTGACGCATATCTCATCAATAGAAGTCCCTCAGCACTATTGGATGATGGGCTACCAGAAGAAGCATGGACTGGGAAGGAAGTGAACCTTGCACATCTAAGAGTGTTCAATTGCACTTCATATGTTCACATTGATGCAGAGCACAAAAACAAGCTGGATACGAAGTCCAGGAGGTGCACGTTTATAGGCTATGGGCAGCATGATTTTGGCTACAGGTTCTGGGATGCAGAAAATAGGAAAATCATCAGAAGCAAGGACGTAGTCTTCAATGAAAAAGTGATGCATAAGGATAGTGTGCAGGAAAATAAGGCCGAGAAAAAGGAATTCGTAGAGTTGGAAGAGTTACCGGACATGGGTGTTACAGCGCCACAGGATGAGGCAGAGCCACATACACCAGTTGTGAGGAGGTCTACTCGGGAGAGGAGACCCATGGTCCGATACTCACCCTCTTTACATTATCTACTACTAACGGATAATGGTGAGCCAGATTGTTTTGAAGAGGCGTTATAGTCAGATATACGGGTTAAGTGGGAGCAGGCCATGGATGATGAGATGGACTCTCTTGAGTTTAATCGTATATGAGAGCTAGTCACTCTATCCAAGGGTAAGAAAGCTCTTCATAACAAGTGGGTTTACAGACTGAAGGAAGAGCACGATGGTTCGAAACGGTACAAGGCCAGATTGGTTGTGAAAGGGTTTCAACAAAAGGCAGGTATCGATTTCACTGAAATATTTTCACCGGTAGTAAAAATGTCTACGATTCACATGGTCTTGAGTATAGTGGCTTCAGAGGACTTACATCTAGAACAGTTAGATGTTAAGACAGCCTTTCTTCATGGGGGCTTTGAAGAAGAGATATATATGCATCAGCCGACAGGATACGTGGCACCAGGTAATGAGAACAAGGTGTGTAGACTGAAGAAGAGTCTATATGGCTTGAAGCAGGCCCCGAGGCAGTGGTATAAGAAGTTCGACAGTTTCATGTCGGGAAACGGTTTTAGGAGATGTCATGCAGACCACTGTTGTTACTGAAAGAAGTTTAATACGTCTTACATCATCATTCTTCTGTACGTTGATGATATACTTGTGGCCGGTTCAAGCATGAAGGACATCTCAGATCTCAAAAGACAATTGTCTAGAGAATTTACCATGAAGGATTTAGGAGCTGCAAAACAAACCTAGGCATGAGGATAAAGCGTGACAGGGAAAACAAGAAATTAGTTTTGTCACAGGTAGAGTACATAGCCAAAGTACTTGATCGATTCAATATAGGAGGTGCTAAGCCAGTTAGCACTCCATTAGCCAACCACTTTAAGCTATCTAAGGAGCAAGGTGCAAAGACGTAGGAGGAATAGGACTACATGGCTAAAGTCCCATACGCGTCAGCTATTGGGAGTCTCATGTATGTTATGGTGAGCACGAGGCCAGACATTGCTCAAGCAGTGGGAGTTGTTAGCAGGTTCATGAATAACCCCGGGAAGGAACATTGGGAAGCTGTGAAGTGGATCCTTAGGTACTTGGTAGGTACTAAGGACGTAGGGCTATGTTATGGTGGATTGGAAATCAAGTTAAGGCTACGTGGATTCAGATTTGGCAGGAGATATCGACATCAGAAGAAGCACTACAGATATGTTTTTACTCTGGGTAGTGCTGCAGTCAGTTGGGTCTCTCAGTTACAAAAGATAGTATCTATCAGTACAACAGAAGCAGAATATGTTGTGGATACAGAAGTATGCAAGGAGATGGTGTGGACGCAAGGTTTTATGGAAGAGTTGGGTAAGAAGCAAACAGATTACAAGCTGTACAGTGATAGTCAGAGTGCAATACACTTGGCCAAGAATTCAGCATTTCATTCAAGGACCAAGCATATTGCCATCAGATATCACTTCATACGTTCGTTACTGGAAGATGGATCGATTGCTCTGGAGAAGATTCATACAGTGAGAATCCTGCGGATATGCTGACCAAGGCGGTCACAAGGGAGAAGCTGAAGCTCTGTTCAGCTTTGATTGGTCTTCAGGCTTGAAGACGGGGTGGTGGTGCACTCCGGATGAAGAAGAAAAAGTTTATGGCGATGAGTCTCCAAGTGAGAGATAGTTGAGAAGTGGAGCCACATCTGGGGCCGCCCATGACCAGTCGAGGTTACGCAGATGTAACGCCCTGAAAATCGGGGGTCGAGCATAAACTCAACTCCCGAGTTCCAGAACATCACTTATGCAACAAAATGAATGATGATTGAATGTTGACTGTATTCGTGCATTGAACATGAGTGAGATTAAGCCAAAACAACATATCATACCCCAGAGACAGTTAAATTTGCAAGCGGAAGACTGTGATAGATAGATAAAATATATAAACTATGATGAGTCTCCAGAGTGTGATAACATTACCAGGTTAAATAATTACAAGTACAGTTCTAAAATATACCAAATGTGAGGAAGTGTAATATCTCCTATCCCAAGTACCATAGCCCCGTCAATACAATATCAGGTCTTCATTGACCTGCCAGAGAGATACAGATAGGAGAACTCCTCCTATCATCATAGAAGTAGTCCGGCTCTGCTTCACAAGCATCGCCATCACCTGAAACTCAACAAATCTGGTTGGTGTGTACAATACCGTCCCGTAATGTGGGAGTGAGTGATCAACTCAGTGGAACAGTAAAGCATAGGTTAACATGTTATCAACTCAGTCAAGCAATAATGATAAAGCAGTACAATCAAACAATTCTAACTACTCTTATTTAATACAAGTATGAAATGACATGATGTATGCCCTTGCCAAACCACCCTCATGCGATATCATCTTACGTTCACGAATGCGTCCATCCCTCAGTGATCCACATCTACCAGGCACATGCAGTGCGATGATAAACATGATTACCGAGTAATTATTAGTTCATTTCAAACAGCAGTATTGGGAAACTAAGGTACCTCCCTTGTATCATTCCCAAACATGATCCATCCTAGGGTCGTCAATCCTAGTTAATCTCATACGGTATTATAGTTCGAGAGGCATGGCGAAGGCATTGCAAAGGGCTCGTCACCCATCAGCACGGATACAGATCTCACCGTATGCGGCTCAATTGCTGACTGTCAGCTCGAGTACAGGTCTCACCGTACTCGGCTCAATCGCTGGCCGTCAGCTCGAATACAGGTCTCACTGTACTCGGCTCAACTCATACTCTAGTTGCTGTGAAGGGCTCGTCGCCAATCACAGACCTTGGAGTATACTCGAAGACACTACAGAGGACTCATCGTCCGTCAGCACGAGTACAGGTCTCACCGTACTCGACTCTCGCCGTAAGTGTCGACAGCTCGAATACAGTGTCCCATACTACCGTATTCGGCTCACGAGTTTGGGTTGCTCAATGGTCACTACGGGGAGGCACGTGGCCCCAGCATAGGCCGACAGCTCGGCCACGGTGTCCCATACCACCATGTCCGGCTCATGAGTCTTAGCGGATCGAGGTACCATGGTTAAAAGGGATCTCACTGGTAAGTTTGGTACCCTAGGTTCAAGCAGTAGCGTCCAAACATGGTGAACATACATAAGACAGATCGGGTTACTTGACGAGCTCGGCTAGCTCGAGCGCACAACAAGTTGAACGACATGAAGTGCATAAGCACTTCGCGTGGCCAACCACTATCGTCAACCGAAGTACGACTCGGGTTCGTCGAACACATCTCACGTGGCAAATGAAACTCAGCCACGAATTCAATTCTGGTACCGATTGTCTGGACTATAATCATAGCCCCAAACACAATCAAGTGCAGATAGATAAAGCAGTAGTGGATCAAGATTCAACTCATACAATCAAGGTCTGGTATTATCCGTTTAGGTCTGTCAGGGCTGTTGCACGCACTCGTTGCTCCACTCCCTCATCACCCATGACGGATCATACAACGTAAATATAAATTTAAACATATACATTACATAGTTAAAATCATAAAGCAGTTGAGCATGTTATGAAGCACAACACAAGCATGAGTTTGTACATGTTCAATTCCTAATCACACAACTATCCAAGGAGATCATACACAGTAGTAAAAAGAGTTGAGAATCATGTCTCAACACCCTTATACATTACAATTTGCTAACTACTACTCATTCAGACATTTCAAGAAACATTTAAACAAACATACATCAACATACATGACATATGTCGATCACATAGGCATTAGGCCAAATCCTTTCACTAGGGAGTTGCCCCAATCATAACAACCGTACACCCACGACGGATAGTCATGGCAAGCAGGAATCCAAGTTCCATATTCATTCAGTCATTTCCACAAACACTTGGGCCACACATTTCAACATATATAGCGTATAGTGGTCGTGGCGTGATTTAGGGCAAATCCTTTCGTCAAAGGGATATCACCAATACAACAATCATATATCCATGACAATTAGTCATGGTGAGCACGAATGAGAATTCTATACTCATTCAGCCATTCTCACAAACACTTAGAATACACTATTACAACATACATGGTGTATATTAGCAAAACATATATTAGGGCTATCCTTTAGCCAAGCGAGTATTTTATCTATGTATAATATATTACTACAACAAATAATCATGACAAATACATCTCCAAAATTTATACGTATACAGTATTTTCTAGAATACGCAATTTCAACATACATAGTGTATATAAGTAAAACATGTATTTAGGCGAATCCTTTTGCTAAATAAGTATTTTATCCATATATCGTATATCCATATAACAAATAAACATGTCAAACACATTTTCAAAAAATATACGTATACCGTACTTTCTACAAATACCTAGAGTATGTAGAATTCCATATTTTTCATCTTTAATCGAAACGGAAAACAAACAGCACTTTGTACATGTGCAATTGCATGCAGATCATGAATCTATCATTATCTAACATTGAAAGCGTTGAAAACCATAACCTATACACTTAAAGTCCGCACCTTTTGTCGTAGAATCGTAACGAAGTCGATAGGTTTGCTAAGCTTCCGTATTCGGCAGTTTGGCAACCTAGAGAACGAAATAGGTTAGCTATTTCACAACCTACAACTGTCTAAACCCCAAACCAGATTAAGGTTAGGGTTTCTTACCTAGAAATGACGCCGGAAACGCCGGGAAAGCGATGAGAATCAGGTGGTGGAGCCCGAATAGCGGCAGGGAAGAGTGGCAGGGAGATTCTCCCACTGCTCCCACACTTTCTCTCTCTTTTCTCTCTCTCAATCTCAAATTCGTATGGCTGCCATGAGAGAGGGTTTAAGGTCCTTATATAGCCTAAAAATTCACCGAAATAGACTTATGTTCAAGGTATACTTACATTATAATCAAATCGGCATTGTTTCAGCTCAAAAGAGGGTTTCTGGCGGCCCTCCTTGAGCCAAAGGTCGGACTTAAGCTCACTAACGCTGGATCTACGTTTTATTAAGTTTTCGTTTCAGTGGGATTTCCAGATCACGCGTGGCGGACCAGTTTCAGTTCAACGGTCAGCGGATCTCGATCGGAGATTCCGAGTACATGTAAATGTGTATGAAATTTCTCCTGATCTGAGGGTGTAATTTGGTCTGATTCTGACGGTCTGGTTGCTTAATACTGATCCGCAAGCGAGTGGTGCCAGATTACTATTCAAGATATTTTATTTTGAATTAATTTCACATTTCTCACACTCTTCACTCTGAGCTCAAGCGTATAGCGCTGGGACATTATCTGGATTTGATTTCCGAGATGGTTGTCAAGCCCAGCGAGGCGGTCCTAATTCCTTAACTTCGTGTTAATCGGACTTCCGACGTGCGGTTCAGATCCGATACGGAGTTTCGAGATGCTCCCGAGAGCAGCCGGGTAATGAGATTGATCCTAGATTTTAGGGTAACCTAGCATCAATGATTTTACAAGTTTTGGGTCTTACAGATCATATTTAAAGTGATTGGTGCTAATTTCACAGGCACTCTAGTTTAACACTAGCTAAATCTCGCCTAATTTCTAAAGTATTTAGTCCTGTAAGATTTCTATCTGAGATGGTACTTAGGCCTTTGTAGTTTGTATATAAAGTGATCCAAGTTTTACTACTTAGCTAGTTTAAGTTAGTGTCTAGGGCGAAAGTGCTTTGAAAAATTGAAAGCACAAGGTAGTGAAGGGTGGGATTTGTGAAGAAAATTGTTTGAAAAGGGATTTGAGGCTTTAATTGAGCGTTTGGGAAGTTAAACCTGTGTTAGGATTGACCCATCGCCTAAGGATGTCTAATTCCAGGTTGGCAAAAATCCAGGATGTTACAGCAGATTTCGTGTCGCAAGTCCTTTCGTAACTGGGATGCGAAAGGAGTTTCGCGGATTTCGTGTCGCAAGTCCTTTCGCATCTGGGATGCGAAAGGAGTTTTGCGGATTTCGTGTCGCAAGTCCTTTCGCAACTGGGATGCGAAAGGGAAGTTGTCAAAACTATAAATTGGGGTCCCTAGGGCTATTTTAGGGTTAAGGTGAATATTAGAAAATTATTCTAAGGTGTGGGCAAGGGATTTTCTCTGTACTTCCAAGGGAGAGGTTAGTATATTGTCTTGTAATCTTCGTTTCTCTTCATAGTGGAATTTTGCATCCGTGGTTTTTTACCCTAGTTTGGGATTTTTCCACGTATATCTTGTCTTATGGTTTGTTTGAATGCTTTTATTCCTTTATAGTTTATATTTCTTCATGTTTATCATTTGTGGGTGAGGCCTGAGATTGGATCTAGGCTCACTGCGTTATTGGCGTGCTGCGCAACACTACATGTTTTCAAGGTGCTTGGGGTGATACAAGCCCATGCAACTAATAAGTGGTCTTTTCAGGGCCAATGGGAATTGGATTCTTGCCGATTGTTTTTCAAAAATTTTGAGGCATTTTTGCCACCTCACCCACCACTAGCTCCATCCGTCAGCCTAGATCATTGCCACGTGGCCGATAGGAATTCAATTTTCATCGGTTTCATTTGGATGATTTAGACAATTAGTTAGTTTTAAATGGGCTTGGGTATCCCTCTGGTGCACTTTATTTCTACTTGTGATGCTTTATTGGGTCAATCTGATGCTAATTCAGATAATTCACTGCGATCGCTTGAAGTATTATCTAAAATTTTAGGTGGGGTGTTTACATGTACTTTTCGCAATTCCAACACTTTCCTATTTTGTGACATTTCAATTTGAATCGTGTCTGATCTCTCTCACTAGAACTTTTGTCCGTAGATATTCCTCTAACTATTGAGGCATCACCAATAGAACCCTCCTATGTTTTGGTCTAGGAATCTTAGATAAGCAATACAAACATGGCTCATTCTATATTAGATCTGGATCATTATTGAGATTATAATAAACAATCTCATGAATCTTGCAAGATGTAAAGCTGAAGTGTAACCTTCTTCTTTCTTTTTTTTTTCCATTGTCAATATCCACATCGGCCACCACTGATATTCTAATCAAGGTATTAAACCCATTTAAGTGTTCTAACAAACAAGACCCCAAGTTCATCTTCAAGCTGTACAGTTTCCGTCGGAGAAAGATTTTGTTTAACATCTATTTTATTTTATATAAGTCTTACAATTATTCATAGAAACATTTTGCAATGGTTTAATCGGACAAGTTGAACAAAACCGAATAATCTAGTGTAAGAAGAAGATTGGCCACAAGTGATTGATTTTTCTTATCAAATACTTCATTTTTTAATCTTTATAAGCTTCTTTTATTTTACTTTTATAGTAATTACACTGCCTTTCTTTACTAACAATGCTTTTATCTTTACTTTCCACAATGCATAATTAGATCTATTGAACTTTGGTACTTCGATTATGGTATATTTCGATCCTACTATCTGAGATACAATTGCAACACAAAACACCAATACTAACCTTGTGCAATAATAATAATAATAATAATAAAATTCTCAACCTCTGGCCTCTGAAATCACGTATTGTAGAAAAATACTTGCCCTATCAATGCAAGTAAAATAAAACAATAAAAGAAAAAGAAGCCAACCAAAACCTAAAAGGGCATTCTACCTGCATTCACATGTCAGCAACACTTTTAGGCATTCTACCTCTATTCACGGAGTTTTCTTCTTTAAAAAATTAAGAGAAGATAAAAATTCAAGGTTTATCTCCCCTCCAACTATTACGCTTTACTTTTAGTCCGTGTAAAAATTTCATTTGTTCACGTGTAAGGAGCCAAGAAAAAGGGAATCGGATTGCGGACTGAGTTACTCTGTACGGTCTTATCGTAATGAGTAAACTTTTTTGGGCCCACCATGAATGAACGTAGTTTATCCACACCGTCCATCCGTTTTTACAGATCATTTCATGGGTTGATCCCAAAATTGAAGCATATCCAGAGCTCAGGTAGTCCATACCACAGGAAACAGTGGAAGTATTAATTTCCACCTTTGAAACATTCCTAAAGCCCACGGTGGGGTTTATTTGTTGTCCAACCTATTAATAAGATCATACAGACATGGATGAAAGGAAAAACGAAATATCAGATCTAAAACTTCTGTGGCCCCAAGAACCTTTCAACGGTAGATATTCAATTCACACTATTTCCCGTGGTGTGTTCCTCTTGAGATTTGGATATCCTTAATTTTTGGGCTAAGAGTCTAAAATTATATGATAAAATTGATGGACGGAACGTATGAAATTCATGAATGACAGTGGGCCCCACACCGTTTACTCAGTATGCTAAGCCTACTTAATTACTCATACGCAATCTGCTTCCGGAAATAGGAGAGAGAGAGTTGGAGACGCTTCTGCCTTGACATTTTTGTAATCTACCAAATTGTATACAGTTAAACAACGTTTTTCTTGCTAGCTAAGTTGATAAATAGAGGCTTGTTTGGTTGATCAAGACAAAATAGATTTCAATTCCGTTCTGCAGTACATGGAAATTGCACACGTGTGGGCATAACTTAAATCAAATCAAACCACGCAAATTGTGGGACCACTGCACGTAGGTCACTGTCCAAAATTCAGACCGTTTGAGCGTCCTTAACCTCTTATAATGGACTCTTTTTTTTTTTTTTAATGAATTTGAACAGCTGACTATTAATTTCAACTGCCATTAAAAAGAAATTAAAAATGTCCACCAAACGGTCAGTAAATTAAACCAATATGATTTTCTAACTACGTGACATCTAATTTAATTCCCTCTATGCCACGTTTGAAATTTCTTAATGCGTGCGTATCAACCATCACACTCTACCAGAGCATCAAAGTTTTCCTGATCAGAAGATAAGATACAATTTGTCAAGATTAGGTAGTTTGGCACGTGGGTTACTTTTTCCATCCAAAATAGTACCGCTTTCATGAAAACTAACATTTTCAGGTTGGAAAGACTGGAAAATAGAATCCTGTGTAATGCAGCTTCAGCTTTCTGGGCTGCCCCAAACGCAATGAGAAACATATCTACATTTGGGCCCTATGCCAATCGCCACTTTTTACTTGCTATTCGGCATACATCCAAACGCGGCACAAGATGGTGTTTGGAATTGCACTCGTGCTATAAATTTTAAGTTTCAGGTAGTATTTGACAATATTGCAATTGAAAGTTGGCTGTGCTGTTTACTATATTGCAATTTGATCTTCACGTCTGTTTGGCAGGTCCTATGCGAAATGCGATATATATGATTGCAAGATAAAACACATCTGATCATGGATGATATTGATACAGGTGGAGGATAAGACCAAATTAGATTTGTCATGATTTTATTGACTTGGTCAAAGAGACCCATTAGCCACGGTAGAGGTTTAGGTGAGGCTCTGCCCTCACCCAAGACGGTGCGGCCCTTACCCTGGGCCCACCTTGATGTAAGCACTATAAATCCACGCCGTACATCAAAAGAAATCTCAGTTCGACCATGCAATATTAAAAAGTGGTGATCGAATCCCCCACCGTTAAAAACTTCATAGGGCCCACCGTAATGTCTACTTGCCATCCAACCTGTTGATGAGGTCACACAAAACCTAGATGAAGGAAGAAAAGCAAATATCAGCTTGATTCAAAACGTCCGTGGTCCACAAGAAATTTTTAATGGTCAATCATCACTGTTTCCTATAGTATGATTCACCTGAGATTTGGAACTAATTCATTCTTGGACTCATGATCTAAAATTATCTGACAAATCGGATGGACGGCATAGATGCAGGATACATAAATCAAGGTGGGCCCCACGGTAAGGGCTGCACCATCTTGGGTGAGACCGGGCCGCACCTAATCTGCTACCTGGCAACTGTGCCTTAACCAGGAGCCAACACCAGCTATCATTGTATTGCAATTTGCAATTGAAATTGATAGGACAGCCAAACACAACTCGGATTGAAGAAATCATTTTCATTTTAAAATTAGTGTTCGGATGACTACGATCTTATTGTATTAACTTGTTTATTTGGTCTTGACTTTTGTGTCCATAGATGACACATAAAGATGTCTGTCATTATCATGAAATAGGAACCCGCCGAACAAGTGGATAAGATCTCAACCGTTCATTTGGCGGGTCGTGGGTTGTAAGGGCAACAGGTCAAAAACCTATCTGATCAGAGAAGCTTTGCCGTCATTCAAATTGGATTAATTCTCGAATTAAAACTTGGAAGGTTGCTTACTATCTTACACCGTCCACTTTAGGCCATCTAACGTAGAGAAATGTATTCATGCATGAGGGTGATCATTGATCTTTGTACCCAACAATGAAAGGCCCACCTAATGAGCGGCTCTGATCTCAAGATCAGGAGGGAAAAGTAGTTAGGAAAAAAGGAAAAAGAGAATCCAGATGCGGACGAGTAAACGAACCTCTTTTCCTCTCTCTCTCTCCAACCTCTCTCTCTCTCTTCTCTCTCTCTCTCTCTCTCCTTCGTTTCGTTCTCCCAACAAAAACCGTTTTTGCTGCCTCATCCCCACCACCGCCTGACGCAATCCCACCAACCATAGCCGGGAAAACCTCTCTCCGGCGTTTTTCAGACCTCCGAACCCCGAAATCCGATCAACGCGTCAGATTCCGGTGATCGGTATTTTATTTGCCATACCATTTTTTATTTTTATTGTAAATTCGTTTCCGAGCTTTCTTCTTCTTCATTCTTGAAGTCGTCTTTCTCCCCCTCTCTCTGTTCTAAGAATTTCAAACCCTAGGATAGATTCTCCGGCGATTTTTGGTCGGATAATTGATCGCGGACGCCGGAATCCGTCTCTCCGATCGGAGATCTGGTCCTACTTTCTAAGATTCGATTCAGTGGCCTGATCGTTTCTCCTTATAATTCGGATCGTGATCTGGCTGGGATAGAGCTGAGATTTTGCGATTCCAGCCGGAAAGTGCTGGAATTTGCGGTTTTCTATATCGGAAATCGGCACGTTCACAGTTCGTATTGGATCTTATTTTCAGGTCGAGATCGCACTCGAAACAGATGAAAATCATGCAATTCAGTTCTTGAATTCACCATTTTTTTTACTGGAGATCTGATGTTTTTGTTCAGATTCTGATCTTATTTTACAGTCAAGATTGCACGAAGAAGAAACTGAAATTACGCTGGAAAACCCTGTTATTCGGGCAGGAGAATTCCGGAAAGTTGTAATCTTTTTTTATTGGAGATTGACCTTCTTGGTCGGATTCCGTTCCGATTTCCTGTCTGGATTGTACAAGAATTGATATAGAATTTTCCTTCAAAAATTCATATTTCCGATCAGAGGAGATCTGGATACATACTGTTCCATTCAGATGCAGTTTCTATATGTACTATCGGATGTCCTGATCTTGATTGTGCGTGGATAGAACTGAAATCTAAGTTGGGGAAGACCTGTAATTCAGGTTGGAGGGGAGTGGTGTTTTATGGCAAGGAAAGATCGGAATCCACTCTCTGGATTCTCTGAGCGTGATCGGGAATTGCAGCAGCATGAGAAAGCCGCAGGAAGTGTAAAACACCAGTGATCTATTCTTTTGTGTTGGAAGGATTTACATGAGATTCATGGTGTATTAGACTGCATAGATTTCTCAAAGGCATGATCGGTTAACATGCTTCTAGAAGCTGGTAGATCGAAGAAACTGTTCTACTTTTTGGATTTGACCGTGAAATCCTGTTCTTCAAATTTGCTCGAGGAAGGAAGTTCTGTGATTCCTAAGATGGGATCAAATGGTGGAGATTATGATGGCCACCGTCGCCGCAGGTCATGTGATTCTCTCCTCCCAGGTCTTCATGACGACATTGCTTTGAATTGCCTTGCGTGGGTGCATCGGTCGGATTATTGTTCCCTTGCTTGCCTCAACTCTAGGTTCAATTCGCTGGTCACGAGTGGTTATCTCTACGGATTGCGGAAGCAGATGGGCATCGTGGAGCACTGGGTCTATCTAGTCTGCGATCCAAGGGGTTGGGAAGCCTTTGATCCCACGAGGAAGAAGTGGATGAGATTGCCCAAAATCCCTTGTGATGAGTGTTTCAATTATGCAGATAAGGAATCCTTAGCTGTAGGCAATGAATTGCTGGTCTTTGGACGCGAACTGTTGGATTTTGCTATTTGGAGGTATAGTCTGCTTAGTCGAAAGTGGGTCAAATGTCTGGGGATGAATCTTCCCCGTTGTTTGTTTGCTTCAAGTAGCTTTGGCTCAGTCGCCATCATTGCTGGAGGAAGTGATAAGAATGGGACCATTTTGAAATCAGCGGAGCTTTATGATTCCGAATCAGGCAAATGGGAGCTCTTACCTAATATGCATTCTCCACGCAAGCTGTGTTCCGGATTTTTCATGGATGGGAAGTTTTACGTAATTGGTGGGATGTCGAGTGCTACAGTTTCATTGACTTGCGGTGAAGAGTATAATCTACAGACAAGGACGTGGACGAAGATAGAGGGCATGTATCCAAATGCCAGCAAGGCCGCTCAAGCTCCTCCACTTGTGGCGGTTGTGGATAACCAATTATATGCAGTTGAGCATCTGACAAACATGGTGAAGAGGTATGACAAGGTGAAGAATAGTTGGGTTGTGTTGGGCAGGTTGCCTGTCAGGGCTGACTCTTCAAACGGATGGGGTCTGGCTTTCAAGGCCTGTGGGAGGGAGTTGCTGGTTGTTGGCGGGCAGAGAGGACCAGAAGGCGAGAGCATTGTGCTGAACTCATGGTCTCCAGATTCTGGGAATGCAGGCGGGACTTTGGAGTGGAAAGTACTTACCGTTAAGGAGCATGCTGGAGTGTTTGTCTACAACTGTGCTGTTATGGGTTGTTGAGCTTTTATTCATCGGTTTTTTCTTGGGTTCTTCCCGGCTAAAGGAGTGGGCTTCTGCGGTTAACCAGGCCAGTTTCGGAACTATTTACACTTTTTAGACTGTTCCTCATCCTCTTTAATCTATTGACCGTACTATCTATTGTTTAGACATTGTCATTCTCCACTCGAGAACTTGTTTTACTTTAACAAATTGTGTATTGGACATGGTGTTGCTGATTCTGCAGTCTCCATTGCTTTCAAGAGACTCGATAGGACGTCCCAGTAGTGTCATTGCCTCTCTGCCTCATCTTAATTTCTATTTCTGATTCACAAGCAAGCATCTCTGTATCAAGAAAAGAAATTTTTTTTTTTTTCTTTTACTTTTTGCAACTTGATTTTTTCTTCATTTAAATGCGTAGATTTTGTACTTGGAAGCACAGCTGAATGGTATCTTTTTTTTTTTTATCTCTCAATGTACCAGTTGTTCTTTTTGTTCTTTGTTTTGGCTTTGTTAGTTTGTTATCTATAATTCTATTACTTAGTTTGATGAAACCTTATTTTCGTCCTGCTGCCCAAGTCAATGCATCTATAATGTCTGGCATTACTCATTATGCATTTGATGTGCAGCATAGGCTAGCATGCCAACACATGCTCATTTAGATGCAATAAGACAGTTGTTATGTGGTTATGCCAGGTTTAATAACTCAAAACTCAACAATGACCTGCGTTTGGGTTGGCTTGAAACTTGATCTGATTTTTCAACAAAATCAAATCTTTTGCGCTTAAAATGCTAAGGGCCTGTTTGGTAGATGCCTAAAAATGAGTTCAACTCATTTTAGTTAACAATAATTTTGTGTTAGAGATCTTGCTCTCGAGTACTTAATGTGTTCATGTAATCAGTAATTCTATATTAGTGATCAAGATCTCTTACACCCTGTTTGGCACATTGGAATTGGGTGTAACTGGAGGTAATTGTAGGTATATGCACCAAAATGGTGCGTTTGGCACTGTGGATTCAGAGGCAAATGAAAAGACACTTTTTCTGTGTTTTGAAATCTCATTATTTTGTTGTGAATCAGACGTAATTGCGATGAAATGACTTTTTTGCCTCCCTTTTTTAAGGTAGGAGAGTCGAATGAGTAACAAAGATGTCACTAGGCTACTAATATGCCATACACTTGTCACGTTGATGATACCTCAAAACAATCCAATTATATGATGCATCACTAAAATAACACCAATAGAGTGATCTGAACTGTCCAAATGTCGGTCATCGAAATAGATAGTTTGTTGAGTTGCTCGTTTGTGATCCTTACGTTTGTGGCCCATCCAAAGCTTGGAATTTCCTCATTTTTTGTGAAAGTATATATTTCAATGGGCTTATTGCAATAATTTTGTCAGATATGTCCACCAATGGGCTTATCGCAATAATTTTGTCAAATATTTCAATGGGCTTATTGCAATAATTTTTTGTGAAACATATGTACACTAATTTGGGATATTAAAGCTGATTTAATTAGTCAAATTCATGTTACTATGAATATATTAAAGAATTACAATGCATTCCAATAATAGGCATACAAACACAATTTTTGGATTCCAATGCATTCCAATTACATTCTACCAAATACAACTAAGGATTCCAATTCACATGGATTCTAGTATAATTATGAATTGGATTCCAATGCATTCCAATTACAAGGTACCAAATGAACGATTATACATAATTACTATAGACTAAAATGAGATCAACTCATTTCTATGTGTCTATGAAACAGGGCCTTAGGCTGTACTATTATTTGTTGAGAACATAGTACATGATTGAAATTCTCAATACTTGAGAGTTATTTTATTTTTTATTTTTCTATTTCTACAAAGATGAAGTGATGATCTTAGTTCAGTGGGAGTCTTGATTGAATCAACTGAGTGAGTTTTCAATTGTACTCAATATTTAGACAGTGGTATATGGTATCCTGTTGGTGGATGACATGGCGGATTCAGGTCTATAATCTTAGATACATGCGGCTTCATGGTTAAATCATCATTAAGTAACACTCAATCTTGGATTTTATAACATGTTCTAGCACTCCTGGAAAATTTATTCAGCCATTCTATGTTTCTCTTGTGCATTTGCATGAGATGCTTGTGGTCAAACCTTTCGATCCCTCCCATTTCTCTCGATTTTAGTTACCGATTGCCTACTTTTTGTCTCTGGCTACAAGTTGTTGGATACATTTGCCACTTGAGTTCTTCCATAGTGGCAGTCGTTTAGCCATCATACACAGTCAGAAAATGCTGGCTCATTATCGTTGTTGTCTTGTACTTGCATAATCTTTCACTGAAGCTGCATTTCTGCTTCTCAATCTTGCTATATTTAGACAAGGTTCTTGCTACTGACCTTTATACTGCTGTCTAACTACTATCACTTGCTTAGATACTTGGGGACTGTGTGACCTGGGTATGGATGTGGGTATCAAGAATCTTAAGGATGGGTAAGATGGTTCCTCAAAATCTAAATTATCAAGATGTGAGTACAACTAGGTTTGGTGACTGCTCATAAGAGTAGAAATGCTAACATAGTTTTTGAGACGATACATGCTAACGTACCTCCCTAACAATCACAGAAGTTGAATTTATAGCCCAATTCGTATCGTCCACTGTAGATTCTGAACATCTACTAGCTCTAGAGTTTGAAATCCAAGTTGATTTTGGTTTCAAATCTCGCCAGAGGGGGTCCCTGATCATTAACCTCATCTAAGTATCCTTGTCGGGAACTCTAGATTCTCCAATGCAACCCCCACCCCACCCCCTCCAGCTGGTCATAGAAATTCTGCCAATCCACCATTTAAAAGCCAAGTGCTGGGTTCATGGCTAGTTCTATGAGCCTGGGTGAAAGAGGAATGATATCCACTGTGCCGCCAATCATAAGACTTTTGCCTATCTACTGTTTAAAAGCCAACCTCAAATTGCTATGAGAAAGTCTAAGATGGTGGTGATGATGATGATATTATGTAACATTTATTGCATATCATTTGCATTCATATTATTAATTTATGAACTAGTTATGTAGGAGCAAATCCACACAGGTATGAAAGTGTCATATGTTAATGCAAGTGATGCTGCTGGGTACCATTGAAAATATGCAAGGAAGTTTGTGCATACGCATACTTTAACTTCCCATTCCTTTTCATTCTATAATTTTATATGCTTATGCTTGATAAGGAAAGTTTAAGTCTATTCTCGACAAGGTTTAAAATATCATTATTGGGGGACGTATTTGGCCAACTCAGAAACTGCTCTTACATTTAATATCGGTCTCATTGTATCTTGGAGGGTTGGATACGGACCAGACGCACTTTTATCTTGGTAACTATTTTTTCCCCTCTACTCTTTTGCTGTTGTTTTTGTAATTGTTAGTTTGAGATCAAAGGTTACCTGGATTGTGGGTTGCTTTAGTGTGTGCTATGGGAATGGATATGTGATATGCCACTGCACTATAGTTTTCTATCACCACCACCACCGCCATCATCATCATAAGCCTTATCCCAATTAATTGGGGTTGGGTACACGAATCCTCTTCTGCAATTCCACTCTATCAAGGATCACATCAAATCTTACTACCTCTGCACCCACGTCCTTTTAGGGCTTCCACTTGCCCTATTAAGCCTTTAACTTGAACCAAGTCATCGCCTCTAACTGGTGTAGTTCTTGGTTTCTGTCGCACATGGTGAAACCATCAAAGTCTACTTCCCTCGTTTTAATACCTGTTACTGCTACTACTAAGTTCCCTCAAAAGCATTAATTTCTACTTGCATCCTACCTCATCTTGCCAGTTATCAATCTTAACATCCTCATTTCGGTTGCACTCATCTTGCTATGTTTTAGCGCAATATAGTTTTGTATACGAATCCATATTACAATTTATATATGAAATGTTAAATGTTATCATTATTATACTGTCAAATCAAGTTTCAACCACAACCTGAGTCTCAGTCAGGTACTGTTATCGCTTTATATATATTTAAAATGATTATGCCATAATCAGAATTTCAAGTTCTTTCAAGTGCCCAATTGAGCTTTTCAGGTTTTAAGGATTCTCTCTCCTCGTACCTCATTCCTGTTCCTGACCAGTTCGAATCAATCCTGCCGTGTTTTCTACTTCTTGAATTCTGTATCAAATATTTATAGTATAGAACTCTTTTCAAGTCTTTTATTGAGTCAGCTAGTTGAAATAATAAGATTTAACAGTCCCTTTGTCAGTACCATAATTAAATGTTTAACTTGTGAGATGGGGATCTCCTGATTTTTACTGTCATTTCCACACCTTAGATCCATGCAACTCCGGTTGCTAGCAGTTACCAAGTGACGGCCACTTCAATGTTAGAACACTTGCCTAGGGTACATTTGGCTGTTTGGCAACTTCGGGGTGGATGGAGTGCGTTCTGCCCAAACTGCTACCTGGTTAACTTCAAATCTGGCTCAAGTCTGCTGTGGATGGCTGCTGCGGGATGGAATTTTTTTCGAATCTGGATAGATATTGGAAAACTCAGACAGAACCAAAAGCCTGTCTTAAAACACTATCTATTTCATAGCTAATTCTGCCAATTCGTTTAGCGGATTTCCAAACGCAGCCTATGTTATGAGGCGGGGACACTGATCTATTAATTCCATCTCCACACATCTGAGAATCTGGGATCCAAGCCCACAAACAACAGTAGTTTCCTAAGGTGCATGGTACTTTGTAAGCATCAAGAGGAATTATATGATTCTGATTCCCAACTGTATGGTCATTTGAATCCTGATTTTCAGTTCGTGCCAGCAGGGCACATGGTTTGGTGATTCAGACCATTGGTTTATTTGGCCCCACCATGATCAGCCATACACGAAAAATCTCCTAGATTGGAAGATGTAGCTACCAATCTTGGGATTTTTATTTTATTTATTTATTTATTTTTCGTCTGAATGTGGCCAGTGCTGTATTCCTTTGTACAGAAATTCATGGATTTAAGACTCGGACGAGTCTCATAGGACCTGTTCAAGTCAACTCCAACTTGGTTGGACCCGATCTGGTTTGATGCCATGAGTCACCCGTGACTTGGGGGCCCAATTCACCCCGAGTTGGTCGAATCAAGGCCCAAAGAGTCGGTAGATTGAGTGGCTGAATCTTTTAACCATTTGCACAGATTGAACGGTCTGGACTATCATGTTGAGGAGATTTCTTAGGTATGGTCCGTCCATTGTGGGGCCCATCATATACATAGACTTAAGCATACTTGCCCATTCCCGGTCCAGGATCATATCGCCCGGTATCATAAAGCACTTGTAACTATTCCATCTACTTTTGCATCATACCTGCCTTCTCTACTGCATTTCTTGCGGTTACCTGGTAATAATGGAAGTTGTTGATACTGCTTACAATCTAAGGCGAGTTAATTGGTACGCTCTGGGAGTGCGATAATTTGTACTCCTGCACTATGATAATGTACTCTTCACATGCATGTAACCGTCCAAGGCGTCGGGCCCAGTGTCGATTGGTTGGTACCCTTACGTTCATCATATACAAAAGATCAGCTGGATAAAGTAGAAAATCTCAAATAGGTCACATCAACGTGAAGAATGCAATTTTTTTTTCTGAAACTAAGTTCACATTGTGTGGCTCGCCTGAGTTTTGGATCAGGCTAGATTTTGCATCTTCTCTTCATGTTGGTGAGTTACACTTGTTTAACAGTTTGATGAAAGATACACACACAGTGATTATTCTAAACATGGACACAAGGTTGGCATCCCATCCTCATTGTTTCCTGTGGTGTGGCCCACCTGAGTTGTGGATCTAGATGATTTTTGTAGAGATGGTCTAACGTGGAAGAGAGAACCTAATGAATGGAGTGGATTTTCATATACAAGATGGTTGCGCCGTAGAGAACAAGTGTTTTGTGCCTCGTCTAAAACAGGCGTTGTAGACGATTCGGGTCCAGCAATTACATAGTAATGGAAGGTGCATGCACATGACCTATGTGGCATGCATGTGTCCGCAGGCATGCATGGGTATAAGCATGGGCATGCTGGTGACTATCCACATGCGGGTTATCTGCAATGCAGTGTTTGTCATGTTACCATGATGGGTAAGTATCAAGATTCTATTATCCAATGCTCGGCCCGAGAGAGTGTCTTCAGCACGGTCGCGGAGGAAGCGGATTGCGTAGTGAGTAACTCACTAGGCTTAGCCTACTGAGTAAACTCTGTGAGGTCCACCATGATTTATGTATCTTATCTGCTCCGTGCATCCATTTTACCAGATAATTTTAGGGCTTGAGCCCAAAAATGAATCATATAAAATTTTCAAATGGACCACGCCATAGGAAACACTTGAATTGAATGTCTACAGTTGAAAATTTCTTGGGGGCCACAGAAGTTTTGTATCAAGCTTATATTTTTGTTTTCCCTTCATCCATGTCGGTATGATCTTATGAACCGGTTGGATGACAAATAAACATCACTGTAGGGCCCAGCAGCCACAGAAGTTTTGGATCAAGCTTATATTTGTGTTTTCCCTTCATCCATGTCGGTATGATCTTATGAATAGGTTGGATGACAAAGAAACATCACTGTAAGACTTAGCAAGTTTTCAACGGTCGAAATCATTATCCTCATTATTTCCTGTGATATGATCCACTTGATCTTTGGATATGCTTCAATTTTGGCATCGACTCCTTAAATTTGATGGAAAAATGGATGGACGGCGTGGATAGACCACATACATTCAAGGTGGCCAACTGAGTTTACTAAGTACGATAAGAGCGTACAAGTTCCTGTCCCGGGAACCTAGGTGAGCCCGCCGTGATGTTTGTCAGAAATCCACCACGTCTATCCCTTTTTTGAACTCATTTTAGGAGTCAAGACTAAAAGTAAACAGATCGAACACTCAAGTGGGACGCACTAAAAGAAAGGGGGTAATTCCTACCGTTGAAACATGCCTGAGTCGACAGTGATGTTTACATGCCATCGATATCATTCATATTAGCCTGATTCGAAACTTCTGTGGCCCCACAGATAATTCTACTGTGAACATGAAATCCTTAAGTTTGCGGCCGGCTTGAGTATTGGATCAGGCTCATTTGTTGGCTCATGTTCTAATGATTTCAAAAAAAATAAAATGGATAGACTTATTTCAAAAAAATGGATGTATTAGCGTGAGTAGTTAGAAACCAACTTAGGAAAGATATAGTTGTAGATATAAATATAAAAAATAAAGCTATATATGTAAATATAGAATTCTCATAATCTTTGCTGAGATATCTATAATAAACAAAAATAGGATTGCAAGTTTTTCTATTTATTTGTATTCTCTCAATGTAAAGATATTCGACAAACAATTAAAAATAATAATAAATAAATAAATAATCTTTGACATGGTATCAAAGACATCTAATCCTTGGCTCCCTCCACCGAAAAAAACCTAGCTTTCTCTGTTTGATCCGTGCCTTCCAGCTATGGCCGACACCGACGCTAGTGACCCTCCACCACATACCAACTCCATCCTCGCCACCCTTACCGACCAAATGACCAAAGCTTTATCCAAAGTCCATGTCCCGACTTCAACCACCGAAAACTCGACTACTCCAATCAGAATCAAGTTGGATGGTTCCAACTACGCCCTTTGGTCCCAGGTTGTCGAAATGTACATCTCCGGCAAAGACAAACTGGGCTACATCAACGGCGACTATACACCACCGTTGCAGGCAGATCTATCCTTTCGAAAATGGCGTACCGATAATGTCATTGTCAAAGGATGGTTGATAAACTCTATGGACCCAACACTCATTGGCAATTTCATCCGATTTCATACTGCAAAATCGGTCTAGGATGCCATTGCTACGACTTATTTCGATGGCAACGATACTTCTCAAGTCTACAAACTCATGAGACGTGTGGCTCACTTGCAACAAGCCGGCGGCTCCCTTGAGAAGTTCTACACTGAACTACAAGGACTTTGGCAAGAAATTGATTTCCGTTGTCCGAATCCGATGGAATGCACCACTGACATCCAACACTACAACAACCTACTCCAAGAGGATCGCGTTTACACCTTCCTCGACGGTCTTGATGATTGCCTCGACAACATCCGTAGCGATGTGCTTCAGATGTGCGCATTTCCTTCCATCGAGCAAGCTTATGCTCATGTTCGCAGGGAGGCTCTCTAATAGGCAGTCATGAGCACTGGCGACCCCCACAATACCTCCGGAGTAGTTCTGGCCACCAAGGGGCTAAAACTGAGTTCAACCACCTCACCCTCTGTTGCGATCTCTAGCCAACCCACTGGGAAATCTACTGCAGCCTCTAAGTTACGGACTGTTCCTGATGGAACGAAATGCTCCCATTGTGGCAACCATCGCCACACAAGTGAGAATTGTTTTTTAAAAAATGGCTATCCTGATTGGTGGTATGAGTTGCAGGCAAAGAAAAAGAAGGACTCGGCCGGTGCGGATGTGAACACGGGCAAGGTGGCTGTAGTGTCATCTGTACCCCACCTTTCCTTGATTCCCCAGGTTGAGTCTTCTTAGGATGCGGGACTTGTCTCCGATATAGGTAACTCTAGTTCTGGTTTAGTTACCTCCCCATGTGATGTTAATCGTGGTGTCTGACTCCTTGACTCCAGAGCCACAGACCACATGACTTTTGCAGCTACCGATTTTACTACGACATCTCCACCGCGACGCACCAGTGTTGCAAATGCTAATGGGGTTGTCTCTTCAGTCACAGGGGTCGGATCTGTGTATCTGTCTCCTTCCAATTGTCGAATACGTTACTTGTACCATCACTATTGCATAAGTTATTATCTATTAGTCAAGTTACTACATAATTAAATTGTGTTGTCCTCATTTATCCTACATTTTGTCTTTTTCAGGATATTCTCACCAAGGAGATAATTAGGCGTGGTACTAAAAGGGGGGGCCTATACTACATGGAAGATGTCAGCATGGGTCATGTTCATCACATACAGAGTGATGGGAGGGAACGACAAATCTAGCTATGGCATCGACGTTTGGGACATCCAAATTTTGGTTATCTGAAACATTTACTACCTGATCTTTTTTCTAATATGGTGTTGTCTGATCTTAAATGTAATACCTGCATTTTAGCCAAAAGTCACCGTACTTCCTATCTATTAAGTATGAATATAAGCACTATTCTCTTTGCTTTAGTTCACTCTGATGTGTGGGGTCCCTCCCCTATCTCTATTGGTTCTAGTGTTCGTTGGTTCGTTATTTTTGTTGATGACTGTACCCGTATGACCTGGCTTTACTTGATGAAACATAAAGATGAAGTGTTACACATGTTTCAATCATTCCATGCGATGATCCAAACTCAGTTTTCTGCCCAACAACGAGTTCTCCGCTCTGATAATGGCGACGAATATGTTAATCAGTGCTTCCGCACCTATTTCGAACACCATGGACTCGTTCATGAGACATCGTGTCCTCAGACCCCTTAGCAAAATGGCATAGTTGAGCAGAAGAACCGCCATATTCTCAAAACTGCACGAGCTTTACTACATGGAGCTCATGTGCCGACTCGATACTGGTCTGACGCGGTGTCTACTGCCGTACATTTACTCAACAGACTACCCTCCAAAGTCTTAAATTTTCAGACTTCGCTCCAGGTTTTGGCTTCCCATGTCTCCCTACCCACAGCCCTCTCCTCGAGTGTTTGGGTGTGTGGCTTATGTGCATCTTCACAAAACTCAACAAAACAAACGTGTGCTCTCCGCTGTCTCTTCTTGTGCTACGCCGTGCATCAAAAGGGCTATCGGTGTTATGATCCCTCTACCCGACGCACCTATGTGACTATGGATGTCACCTTCCTGGAGTCCGACACCTTTTTCCCAGCCCCCCATTCTTCTCTTCAGGAGGAGACACGAGATGAAAAGCGGAATTGGTTGCACTTTGACTGGCCAAACAGTGAAACAGTGGCGGACGAAGCACCAAGCCCAGGGCCAGTTGAGCCCACAGGGTCGGATGGGCCTACAGAGCAGAAGCTTCCCCCCCCTCCCCCCCTCCCCCCCCCCCCCCCAGTACTTGCAGACCCATCTCCTGAAAATATCTCTGAGGTAAGCACTCTTGACACGCCTTCCAATATAAGTGACTTGAATACTCTGCTGGATATAATTGCCCTTTAGGGAAAATCATGGCAAGCCACCGAATAGATACTCTCTTGATATTAAGAGTGAAGATCAAAGTATCCAATCGCTAACTACGTGTCTACCAGGAGATTATCTGAACCCCTTAGAGCATTTGTGCATGTACTTTCCTCAAGTCAAGTACCAGCTGGAGTTCGGGAAGCCTTGTCTGATCCGAAATGGACTCAGGCAGTAAATGAAGAAATTGAGGCACTACTAAAGAATGACACATGGACCACAGTTCTGTTACCTGAAGGAAAGAAAGTAATAGGATGCAAATGGGTATTTTCCATCAAACACAAGGCAGATGGATCGGTCGAAAGGTACAAAGCAAGACTGGTGGCAAAAGGCTATACACAAACATATGGGGTAGGCTACCAAGAAACTTTTTCACCAGTTGTGAAACTGAGCACTGTAAGGATATTGTTATCTCTTGCAGCCAACCGTGACTGGCCATTACATCAATTTGATGTAAAAAAAAAAAAAAAAAAAATGTCTTTCTACATGGTGATCTTGAAGAAGAAGTGTACATGGACCTTCCTCCAAAATACGTACACGACATCGACTGAAACCAAGGTCGTGTGTAAACTGCAGCGAGCACTATATGGATTGAAACAATCACCTCGAGCGTGGTTTGGGCAGTTTAGTCTAGCAATGAGGAAATACGGGTTCAAGCAAAGCAACTCAGATCACACACTGTTCATAAAGCACAAATTGGGCAAGGTAACCGTGTTGATAGTCTATGTGGATGACATGATTATCACAAGATATGATGAAGAAGAAATATCCAGACTACAGAAGGAGTTGGCCACCGAAGTTGAGATGAAGAACTTGGGAGGACTCAAGTACTTTCTGGGAATTGAGGTTACCAGATCCAGACAAAGAATATTTCTTTCCCAAAGGAAGTATGTGTTGGATTTATTAACTGAGGTAGGAATGTTGGAGTGCAAACCAGTGGATACTCCAATTGTTCAAAACCACAGACTTGGAGAATACTTAGATCAAGCATCAATAGATAAAGGGAGGTACCAAAGGTTAGTTGGCAAACTTATATACCTCTCACATACTTGGCCAGGCATTGCATACGTTGTAAGCGTAGTTAGCCAATTCATGAATAATCCTAGTGAAGATCACATGGATGTTGTAACCCGGATACTAAGATACTTGAAGTACTCGCCTGGGAAGGGACTTATGTTTTCAAAGAATAATCATTTAAGAATTAATGGCTATACAAATGTAGACTGGGCTAGAAATATCTCAGACAGAAGGGCTACTTAAGTTATTTTATGTTTGTTGGGGGGAATCTTGTTACATGGAGAAGCAAGAAGCAAAAGGTGGTAGCACTTTCCAGTGCCGAGGCAAAATTCCTTAGAATGGCAAAAGGGCTTTGTGAACTACTCTGGATCAAGAGACTACTTACTGAACTAGGCTTCGCCTCTACGTTAAAAATGGATCGCTTTTGTGATAACAAAGTTGCTATTGCAATATCACACAACCCAGTCCAACATGACCATACAAAACATGTGGAAGTGGATCAACATTTTATCAAGGAAAACCTGAAAGCAATAATAATTCGATTTCCATTTGTGAAGTCTGAAGATCAACTAGCAGACATACTCATATAGGCAGTATCAAGCAAAGAGTTTCACAACTCACTCAACAAGTTGCGCATCAGAGATTTGTATGCATCAACTTGAGGGGGAGTGTTGGTGTGAGCTATTAGAAACCAACTTAGGAAAGATATAACTGTGGATGTAAATATAGAAGATATAGCTGTAGACGTAAATATAGAATTCTCATCATCTTTGCCGAGATATCTATAATAGACAAAAATATGATTTCAAGTTTTCCTATTTATTTGTATTCTCTCAATGTAAAGATATTTGAAAAAAACCGAAAAAGAATCGTTGACAGATGGACAGGTGGATTTCTCACAAACATCATGGTGGGCCTCACTTACAGCACAGTAACTTCCTACGAAAGACTTTAACAGGAAATTCGCGTCCCTCACGACACTGGGCGCGAATTTGGTACTACCCCCGCCTGTTCGAGCTCAGGATAGGCTGGGCTCCGAGGGCCGTCAGTGATGTACGGAGTTCATTCACACTGTCCATCTATTTTTCCATATCATTTTAGAACACGAGGCTAAAAATATGGAAGATCTAAGGCTCAATTGGATCACACAGTGGGGATTAAATTCTTATCATTGAAAATTTTTTGGGGACCACAGAAGTTTTGGATCAAGATGATATTTGTTTTTTCACTTCATTCGGTTGTATATGACCACATCAACATTTGGATGGTAATTTAAGAAAAAAAAAACAGTGGACCGTAAGAAGGTTTCAATGGTGGGCGTCCTTCACAGTGCTTCTTCCCGTGGTGTGGTCCACTTGAAGCTTGGATCAGACTTATTTTTGGGTTAATAATTTAAAATAATATGAAAAAAAAAGAAAAAAAGATGGACAGTGTGGATAAAAGCCACACATAACGGTTCCTGTCCCAAGCTCGGAACAGGCGGGGTAGTACCTGATCCGCCCCCTTCACCACCCGTACGCGGTTCCATAGCAAGGTGGCTAGTGGTCGGTGCTATGTGTACCACACCTTGAGGTATGTGTTTTATCCACTGCGTCCATCCATTTTTTAAGATAATTTTAGTGCTTGATCCCAAAAAAATGAGGTAGGTCTAAATCTCAGGTGGACCACACCATGGGAAAATAGTAATGATTGAATGTCCACCATTAAAAACCTGTTAGGCCCCACTGTAATGGTTATTTGACATTTAACCTGTTGGTTAGGTCATACATACTTTGATGAAGGCTAATATATATATATATATATATATATATATATATATATATATATATATATATATCAACTTGATACAAAACTTTTGTAGCTCCCAAGAAGTTTTTAATGGTGAGAGTTCAATCAACACTGTGAGGTCCACTTGATATTTTTATCAAGCTCATTTTTGGGTTAATACCATAAAATGATATGTTAGAATGGATGGACGGCATGGATGAAACACATACATGATGGTGACGCCCACAGAGCACTGACCACTGGCACAGTGAGTAGCCGATCCGTTTCCTCGGCACCTCGCGTCTTTCGGGACGCGGATTTGCGAAAGCTTTTAGCAGGAAGTTCCTGCGCAAGGATTCTGGGTGAGTCCCTCTGAGATGTTTGTGAGAAATCCATACCGTCTGTCCGTTTCTCGAGCTCATTGTAGGACGTCTGTCCAAAAGTGAGGTGGATACAACACTCAAATGGGACACGGGAGAGGAAACAGTGGCAATTCAATGAGAACCGTTGAAGCATTCTTATGGCTATAAAAGTTTTGTACCAAGCTATCGTTTGGGTATTTTCCCTTCATCCCATTGGGAATAAACGGTTTGGATAGCATATAAACCAAAGGTGGAGCTCTGGAAGATTTCAACGGTGGAAATTTGTTTTCCTAATTTTCCCTTTGGTGTGACCCACTTGAGTTTTGTATCCACCTCAATTTTAGACACACGTCCTAAAATGATCTCTCAAAACGGACGGACGGGGTGAATTTCTCACAAACATATCGGTGGGCCCCACCCAGCATCCTTGCGCAAGAACTTCATGCGAAAGGCTTTCGTTCGGGCGCGGATTTCCTGCGAAGGCCTTTCGCAGCAAGTTCCTGTACAAGGATGCTGGGTGGTACCACAGAGATGTTTTTGAGAAATCCACACCGTTCATCCTATTTGAAAGCTCATTTCAGGACTTGCGACCAAAAATTAGGTGTATCCAAAACTTAAGTGGGTCACACGAGAGGAAAGTGTGGGGATTCAGTATGAATCGTTGAAACATTCTTGGGGCCATAAACTTTTTGTGTCAGGCATTTTTTTTTTTTTTTGGTATTTTCACTTCATCCCAGTGGTAATGACCTTATAAATGGTTTGGATGGCATATAAACATCAAGTTGGAGACCAGGAAGGTTTCAACCGTAGGAATTTCTTTCTCCAATTTTCCTACCCACTTGAGCTTTGTATACAACTCATTTTTATTTTTATTTTTCTCATTTCCTGGAACGAGCACTCAAAACGGATGGACGGGTGAATTTCTCACAAACATCTATGTGGGCCTCACCTAGCATCCTTGCGTAGCAACTTCATGCAAAAGGTTTGGCAGGAAATCCGCGTCCGGGTTTTTCTTTACACGTCGGACCCATTGCTCCGAGATGCACACCTTGGTATGATGGGCTCTGCTATGGATGGCCCACGCAACTAAAATGCTTGAGATTGGAAGATAATAGACATGGAATGTTTGGCCTTTTCCTAGTGTGGACTGTTGTACGTTTTCCGGCCACCAAGTGAAGGGCTGGGATTATCCGATCTGGGTGATTTTTGGCGCATGGTCCATCCACGGTGGGGCCCATCATATGGTTCGGATCATCGAATCATGGGGCCCACTTTTACAAACTGAGAACCCCGAGCACACTGTAGAAAGCGTAGGAAATCGCTGTACATACATACCTAGTGGATCAAATAAAAGGATCAGATATGAGGGGATTGCATGACGAGACACTTTCGTGTTTCATGAGGACCCGCTCAACATCATTGGTCGTGTAACCAACGCAATTAAAAATTCGATAACGACGACTGTGGCTAAGGATGTCCTTTGTGTGCTGGAGCACCTCAATCCGCACAGGTGCGATGGTCCAGCAATGCTGTCAGTTTATTTGATGGGCCCCACCTTGGATTTGGGGATGGCCCGAAATCTCACAGACAATAATCTGGCCGGAGAAGGCAAGAAATTGGATGCGTTGTGTTTATGCAAAAATCTGGTTAGCCCTTCTCTGGACCTATTCACCAGCACAAGGAATAGATAAGGAAGACTCTAGCAGGATCAGGGACCCTCTGATGCCTAATTCAGCAGCAGGATCTGCGTCTAGTTGAATATTGAGGCTTTAGGTTAAAGATAGTGCGTACCTTTCACCATTAGAGGCCTCTCTATTTATAGTTGATGAGATGTGGTATTATGGAACGAAATTCCCTCTTGAGTAGGAGGATCCCCCGAAATCCTCGGAGAGGATCTTGGGATCATGATTGTGTCACGAATGAATCCCGTGATCTCCAGAGAAGATTTCAGACCTATCTTCCTTAGATAAAGTCGGATCATCCGGAACTGACATGGAAATGTTAGGTAGAGGCCGTGCTTAATTGGACAGACCTTCCCTTGAGGTCGGACCTAGGAAATGGTTGTGCACCGGAGACGTGTTGAGTATTGTCCGAGGACATGAGGGAGCTCATCCACGTATGCCAAACAAAGTGATGGCCTTCCATTTATGAAGAAGGACATTGTGATGTCCAATTTCTATAGCAGTTAACTTCTTCACGACTCCTGATAGTCTCTTCTCATTACTTTTGCACCGGTCTACCAAACCAGAGAGAAGTAAAGGATCTGTGCCATGCCAACCTTGAGGTGCTGACCTTTAGTGTAAGACCCATATTTTAGCCCGTACTGTTTCGTAGGATTCCACGGTCCTCCTGGTCGAATTTCAAATACTCGCGATCTGTAATTGGCAGTTGGGCATGACCCTGAGTCATATCCCGTATTTCAGAGTCGGCTCAACTCGAGACTTGTACCATAGCGACTGCGCCGACGCCGCGGTTCTGACGCCGCGTCTCGTGCGCTGAGGCAATACCCAAGCTAAGAGATGTGAGCCCGCGTTCAATTTGAGGAAAACGCCGCGCATTGCAAAACCCAAAAGAAATATGTCAAATCAATCACCTCACATGTCAAGTACATGTCCCATCTCCAAGCAACTCAAAGTCAACTCTCTCTCTCCTCTCTCTCTCTCTCTCTCTCTCTCTCCACCCATCCTTTTTCAAGTACACTCATCACTCACCTATCCCTCTCTCTCTTACAACCCCTCTCTCTCTCTCTCTCTCTCTCTCTCTCTCTCTCATCTCTCTCTCATTCTCCCAAGCAACCCCAAGCACCCAACGTCCATGGTTTTCTAAGGAGATGAGAAACTAGTGTGGCCCACTCCCTACCATCCAATCCCACCATCCAAAGATCATCACAACCGTTAAAATCATTCACTTGGAACTCTAGAGGCTATAGGCGGAAGAAGGAAGAGGAGATCAAAGGTGGGTGATCATATGTTTTCTACTAATGATTTTTGTGATTTGAGGGCCCACATATGGTGTGACCCATCTTGATGTATGCATTGTTCAAAGAGGGACTCATAGTGGCGGGGTCCCTCTGTTACTCACGTCTCTCTCTCTCTCTCTTTCCCCTTTTGTGGCCTACCTTAATGCTTGATCCACACCGTACATGTCGTGGGACCCACCTGCGTGTGGATTTCATCCACACCTTCCATCCATCTCATGGGACCCACATGAGGTATGCTTTATCCAAACTGTCCATCAGTGGGCGCTGACCATGAGGTATGTGTTATATCAACACCACCGTCCATCAGTGGGCCACGTGTGCTTGGGGCCACCTCAACGTATGTAGCGGATGAACCACGTGTACGTGACCCCACTTGGATGAATGTATTACATCCAACTGTCCTACCTTGGGACGTCCAACAGCCTCTGTTGCTGGACTGTATAAAGGGAAAAACAAATATCAGCTTTAATTCAAAAGCTGGCGGGTCACACTCACAAGGACCCTACCTTAATGTATGTATCCGATCCACACCGTCCACCCTTTTTCCCAGCTCATTTTTGGAGTTGAGCCGAAAAATAAAGCCAATCTGAATCTCTGGCGGGCCATAATGCAGAAAACAGTGGTTTTGGGTGATTTAAACTGTTAGGGCCCGCTATGATGTTTTTACACACCAAAATATATCCAACATTGGGCTTGTTAGGCCTGTCATGAGCCCAGGGACCCAACCAACGGAGTGGATCCTTTTGATGTGGGCCTCACCTATGAAAAACTATATATATAAATAAAAAATTATGTAGAGACACTGTTGCTGCCAGCATCCTATGGACGCTACAGCAAGCAGCGTCCTTGCTGCTTGTTTGAAGAGTGGGACAGTGGGCCCCACCACAGGCCCCACCATGATGTGTGTTGAACATCAACACCGTGCATTTGATGGGTCCCCTTTAATAATTGGGATATCCCAAAAATCAGTCGTACATGGGGCTTAAGTGGTCCACACTATAAAAAGCAGTGGGGTATTGAACGTCTGCCATTGAAACCCTTTTTGGGTCATAGAAGTTTTGGACTAATATGAGATGTTTTTTTTTTTTTTTTTTCCTTTCAGGTCTTCATGACCTTATGAACAGATTGAATGGAAAATAAATGTTATGGTGGGCCCCACGTGGGACCCACCTCCTTGAAGTGGATTGGCTGGTGTATAGCAGCTATATAGCTGCTGTATTGACGTCCACAAGTTCTGTGGGTTGTAACCCACCTTGTCGTATGATCCACGTGGTCCAGCAAGTGGGACCCACGTGATTTATGTATTGTATCCTCACCGTCTAATCCAACAAAGGACGGTGGGACATCATTTGATATATGTGTTTTATTCCAGCCGTCCATCATTTGGACGGTGGGACACCACGTGATGTACGGTGGGGCTCACCTTGGTATATGTTTTTTATCTTAGCCGTCCGTTACGTGGACTCCATGATGTATGTATTGTATCCACCGTCCATTTGTATGGACCACACATGATGTGTGAGTTTTATCTGTACCATCCATTTTGTTAGGGACCCCATCTATATTGCTACTATTTTGATATCAGCAAGTTCTGTGGTCTGACATGAGGTATGTATGATATCCCAACCGTCCGTGTGGGATCCACTCCACACGTGTTGCACGTGTGGAGGTGGGGCCCATTAGATGTATGCATTGTATATGTACACCTTCCATTTTAGATGGTACCATGTGGGGCCTACCATTGATGCATGTATTGTATATCTTAGCCATCTGTCCACCTGGCCGGTGCGACCCACTGTGACATATGTGTTTCATGCAGACTGTTCATCTGCAGGGCCTGCCTGCAGCATCCAGGGCCCATTTGCTGCATGTGCAAGGCCCACCTGTGATGTATATTTTAGGCCCACCTATGATGTATAATTGAGGCCCAAGTGATGCGTGTAAGGCCCATGTCATGCGGCCTAGGTGATATATTTGAGGCCCATGTGATGGGGCCCACCTATTGAGTATTTACGACCCATGAGTTGTGGCCCATCGTGATGTGTTTGAGGCTCATTTATGAGGCCCATAATGATGTATATGTGGCACAGGTATGAGGCCCATTGTGATGTGTTTCCAGCCCATTCGATGAGGCCCATTATGGTGAATCTATGGCCCATTTGGCGAGGCCCGATGTGATGTATGTGTGGCCCATGTAATGCGGCTCACTTGATGTATATGTAACCCAGGCATGAGGCCCAATGTGACGTATATGAGGCCCATTGGTGCGGCCCATTGATGCTGTCTATAGTGATGTATGTTAGTGTAAGTGCTATATTTTATATCCCTGTTTGTTGTCAAATTTGTGGTGCCAAAATCTCTGTTTTATATCTTGCATAAGTGAAGCTCTCTCAAAGATCAACATTCATGAACAAGCTAAGCTCACAAGTATAAAGATCAAAGTTGAATGCAAGAACTACTCATAAGACATGACTCAAGCTTCAAGACTTCGAGAAGAGTATAAGTCAGTTCATAAAGAACTCAAGTCATGTACAAGGCAGTTCATGAAGAATTCAAGACACTTTCAAGATTGAGCTATATCAAGACTTCAAGGCTCATACTTCAAGGTTGCTAGTTCCTAATATTTTCAATGTCCAGACTTCATAGTTAAGGTTTGACTGACCTTAGGTTAACCTTATAAGTAGGTCACTTTGGATACATAAATCAAATGTTTATTTTACATAAGTTTGGTCAGTTCTTCGATTAGTCCTAGGCCTTCTTCGACTAGTCCTAGAGTTGCTTCGACCAGTCTAAGAAATTCCTTGATAAGTCGTAAGTTTGTTACAAAAATCGGATATTTTCTGTTAGGCTTCGACTAGTCCAATGATTTCTTCGACTGGTCGTAGGAACAGTGTCGACTGGTTCTTCGACCAATCGTAATTCTTCGACACAAAGTCTAGCGATAAATTCATAAGGTCTTCGACCAGTCGTAGGAGACCTACGACCAGTCGAAGGTGACCTACGACCAGTTGAAGGAGGTCTTCGACCAGTCGTAGAACGGTCAAAGCTTATCGCGCCCGATTTTTTTCAAATTTGTTATTTCTTCGACTAGTCGAAGGGTTCCTTAGACCAGTCGAAGGTGTGATCTGCTCACCTATAAATAGAGCACGAAACTCAGAAGAAATCATTGAATTAATTAATCCTTTCAAGCCAATCTTCGTCGAACTTCTGAGAGATATTTCTGTGCTCCATCTAAGCTAAGTGTGCTTATTTAATATTCTCTTTCCTTAGCTTTATTTAATTGATTTTATTTCTGCTATTCCAATCTAATTTGATAAGAGGAATCACTATTCCCTTTTCTTTAGAATCAAAATCAATTAAGGCAAGCCCTACTTGGTTTAATTTAAAATCTATCAGAATTAGAACCATTGTAATTAAGTACTGGACATTGAACTTGGACATTCAATCATCTACTTTGATTTGGTTCTACCGGGCTGCTACATCGAAGGAGATATTCAGGTATTTTACATTTAATTGTAAATTCCTTTCTGTTTTGGTTTCTTTCAAGATTTGTCAGAAAAATCTTGTTGCATTGGTTATCTGAGGAGAACCAGGAAAACTCAGAAGAAGGGTTTTTTTTATTATTGTGTAAGCCCACAGACAAAGACACAATTGTAAAGGTTTTTGGTGAACCTGGGAAAACCTAATTTGTTAGTGAACGCTAATATCCCCTATGTGAGGATATTAGGAGTGGAGTAGCTTTTTGTGTGGCTGTTGTTTAACAGTTGGTGAACACACAGGCGAACCACTATAATCCCTAGTGTTATGGTTGAATGATTTACATTTTTAATCTTTAATTATTCTTTTGTGGGATGTATGAATGTGGTGAATGTTGTAATCATTTAATTCAAGCTTTGTGAGAATTTTGCAATATATTAGAATTTATTTTCTGCTATTTCTTTATCAGCTTGAATTTAAAGTTGTTCCAGCAAGGTTGCCCTACCATTTTTATGGTGTATGGCTGTCCCTAGAACAATACATTTGTAATTACAATTATTTCAATTCAGTTGTATTCATTTCTTTATTCCTCTTTGGTTTGAGATTTGATACAAAGATCTTTCTAGAAATAAGGTTGTCCTACCATAAACTTTGGTTTTTGGTGAAAGGTTGTCCTTCTTAAAACAACATTTGTATCAACCTCTCAAGATCTAAATTTTGAGATTGGTTCACTTACCTGCATTGTAATTTAATTTGGCTATCATTTTCTTTTAATTCCGCTGTTATAAGTTTTTATTTGGCATTGTCCTATTCACCCCCCCCCCCCCCCCCCCCTCTAGGACATATAGCTAGGCCTTTTCAAGTGGTATCAAAGCATAATAGCTCGTTCTTATTGCTATTTATTTGGATTTATTTCCTGAGCTAACGATTTAAGCTATTTAAGTTGTCAAATTTTGATAGCCTTTCAGTCACAAGGCCTCCACCATTTGATGGTTCCAACTATGCCTATTGGAAAGCCAGAATGAGGATCTTCAAGTCAATGGATGAAAATGTGTGGCAAGCCACAGTGACTGAATGGAAACCTCCTGTCATGGAAGTTACTGGGGTTGATGGTTCAAAATCTATGAAAGTCTCACCATATTACCAATGGACCACTCTTCAGAAAAGTGAGAGTAATGCTAATGCTAAAGCATTAAATGCAATTACTTGCGTATTATCACCGGATGAGTTCAAAAGAATCATTTCCTGTGATACTGCAAAGCAAGCTTGGGATATATTAGAAATGACACACGAGGGTACTACAATTGTCAAAAAAATCTAAAGTCCAACTCCTCACAACTAGATTTGAAGAAATTCATATGGAGGAAAATGAAATGTTTATGGACTTTTATACTAGATTGAATGACATTGTAAACTCAATGTGGGGTCTTGGCGATAAAATCCCAGAAAGTAAAGTGTGTGCAAAAATATTACGCTCACTTCCTGAATGGTTCAATTCTAAAGTAACCGCAATCCAGGAACTTCGTGATACGAATGATATGAAGGTTGAAGAACTAGTTGGTTCTCTACAAACCTACGAGTTAAACTTTAAAGCTCCTAAAGGTAAATCTATCGCACTTAAATCTTCTAAATATAATTCAGAAGAAAATTCTGATTCAGAAGATGATATGGCTCTTTTAGCTAAAAAATTTTACAAGATTTTCAAAAGCAAGAAAAGGGTTGATTTTCAAAAATCAAATGATAAAAGAAGTTTAGACCTAAATTTCGAAAATCTTTGAAAGATAGTCAATGTTACAATTGTCAAGAATATGGGCATTTAGCAAACAGATGTCCTAAAAAGGACAAACCTAAGAAGAAAGGTATGTTGGCTACATGGGATGAATCATCTGATTCTGAAGCTTCTTCTGAATCAGAAGATTCTGAAACTGAGTTGAGCAATGAGGTTAAAGCTCTTATGACTCTAGCCAAATTCACATTTTCAGATAATGACTCAACAAGTGAAGAAAATCTGAGTAGTGATTGTGAAAATGAAGATGATCTTCAAGACGCTTACAATGCTCTATATAAGGAAAGTTGTAAAATTGCTGTCAAACTTAAACTTCAAAAAGAAAAGTTTTCTAAACTCAAAGAATGTTTTGAATCGCTTGTCTTAGAAAAATCACAAATTTCAGATTGTTTTGAAAAATTAAAATGCGATTTGGAATTCAAGAACTCCCTAATTATTGATTTGAAATCTGAAATTGAGAAACTCAAAACTGAAGTATCTTCTCTTCTGAGTCTAAAGGACACATGGAAATATGCCCAAGGAGATCCAAAGTTAGAAAAACTTTTATCCGGGTCAAGAAAATGTGGCGATCTATCCGGATTAGGATATGATAAAAATCTACCTCCTAAACAAAAGTATACTCCTCCTATGTTTGTTAAAGGAGAGTCCTCAAACTCAAAAGGGAAAAGTACTTATCAAGATTTTTCTAGAAATTCAAAAACTTTTTAAAAACCTAGAAGCAGTCATGTCAACTTTAATCAGAAACGAAATCCACTAGCTGAAAAGATAGTTGATTTACTCAAGGAGCTCTTAAAATCTAACTCTATAGGTCATTCTTACAACTATAATCATAAGAAGACCAACTATGTTCCTAAACCTAAAACAGATATGAAATGGGTTCCAAAAGTCACCTGCTTGGTTGCTCACATTGCTTTCAAAGCAACAAGTCATTCAAAATGGTACCTAGACAGTGGATGCTCCAGGCATATGACAGGGGACAAAGCTTTATTCACCGATCTGAAAGATATGACTGATGGTTCAGTCACATTTGGTGATGGTAGCAACTGCAAGATTATAGGCCAAGGTACGGTTCAACTTTTTAATCTTCCTGTGTTTAAAAATGTCTTATATGTTGAAGGCTTAAAACATAACTTGCTTAGTATATCTCAAATATGTGATAATAACCATAGTGTTCGGTTTTCTAATCAAAGCTGTGAGATACTAAATAATAAAGGTTCTGTAATATTAACTGGACGTAGAACATCTGAAAATTGCTATATTATTAGCGAATCTAGCTCATCTAATCAAACATGTCACATGGTCCATACAGACGAGTCTGATTTATGGCACAAACGTCTTGGACATGTACATTATCGAAATTTATATAGATTGAGCAAACAAGAACTTATAAGAGGTTTACCCAAACTTCAGAAATTAGATAAAATATGTGGTGAATGCCAGATAGGCAAACAAACAAGGAACTCACACAAAAAGGTGAATTCAAATACCACATCAAGACCACTCGAACTCCTCCACATGGATCTGATAGGACCTACCAGAACGGAAAGTCGTGGTGGGAAAAAGTATATCTTGGTAATAGTTGATGACTTTACCAGATTTACATGGGTAGTCTTCTTAAGGGATAAATCTGAAACCCTTGAAGAAGTAAGTAAAGTTCTCAGAAGGATTCAAACTGAAAAATGTTCTCAAATCAGTAAGATTCGTAGTGATCATGGTCTGAATTTGAGAATAGCAATTTTGAGAAGTTCTGTACCGACCAAGGAATATTACATGAATTCTCTGCTCGCAAAACTCCACAACAAAATGAAATTGTTGAAAGAAAGAATAGAGTACTTCAAGAAATGGCTAATGTCATGTTGAATAGCATGAAGCTCTCTAAAAATCTTTGGGCTAAAGCAGTCAACACAGCTTGTTATATTATTAACCGAATCTACACTAGCAAAGATAATAATAAAACGGCTTACGAATTGTGGTTCAATAAAAAGCCTATAGTTAAATACTTTCGAGTTTTTGGCAGCAAATGCTATATTTTACGTGATCGTGAAAATTTGGAAAAATTTGATACAAAAAGTGATGAAGGAATTTTTCTAGGATATTCCTTAAACAGTCGTGCTTATAGGGTTCTGAACAAAGGACTAGTGTGATTCAAGAATCCATCAATGTTGTCATTGATGATCACTTAAATAAGCCTATCTCTAATTCAGATAATGATGAAGTTCTAATCATTGATAAACCCAATACTTCATCAAATCAGACTGAATCTGAATTAAGGACTGTTAAAGATCATCCAACCACTCAAATTCTTGGAAACCCTCTCACTGGTGTTCGCACCCGTAGACAACTTGAGGATTTATGTAATTATGTATGTTTTACATCCCAAATAGAACCATCCAATGTAAAAGAAGCTCCTGCTGATGAGAACTGGATTGTTGTGATGCAAGAAGAACTTAACCAATTCGTAAGAAATGATGTTTGGTATCTTGTACCAAGACCTAAAGATAAACACATCATTGGAACAAAATGAATTTTTAAAAATAAGTCTGACGAATGTGGAAATATAATTAGAAACAAGGCTAGACTAGTGGTACAAGGTTATACTCAAATTGAAGGAATTGATTTCGATGAAACCTTTGCACCAGTAGCTCGTCTTGAATCTATCAGACTATTTATATCCATTGCATGTTTTAGAAAGATAAAGATCTATCAGATGGATGTGAAAAGTGCTTTTCTAAATGGCGATTTACATGAAGAAGTCTATGTTGAACAACCAATGGGTTTTGAAGATCCCAAAAATACTGATCATGTGTATCGGCTTAAAAAGGCACTTTATGGATTAAAACAAGCACCTAGGGCATGATATGAGAAACTAACAAAATTTCTTTTAAGTCACAATTTTCAAATGGGATCTGTTGATAAAACTCTATTTGTTAAAAAACATAATGATCATATCTTAATAGTACAGATATATGTTGATGATATCATCTATGGTTCAACTTGTACTAACTTGACTACAGAGTTTGCAGACTTGATGAAATCACAGTTTGAAATGAACATGGTTGGGGAATTGACTTATTTCCTTGGTTTGCAAGTTAAGCAGCAACCTGAAGGAATATTCATCTCTCAATCTAAGTATGCTTTGAATCTAATCAAGAGATTTGGATTTGAGAATGGCAAGAATTTCGATACTCCTATGAGTACTACCCTGAAACTCTCAAAAGACTCTAATGGTAAAAATGTTGACTCAAAACTTTATCGGAGTATGATTGGTAGTTTGCTATATTTAACTGCTAGTAGACCAGATATTTCTTTAAGTGTTGGTATTTGCGCAAGATATCAATCTGATCCTAAAGAATCACACTTGATTGCTGTCAAGAGAATTATTAGATATGTCGCAAGTACTGTAAATCTTGGTCTCTGGTATCCTCATGAGACTAGTGTCCAATTAGCTGGGTACTCGGATGCTGACTGGGCTGGTAATCTAGATGATAGAAAATCAACCAGTGGTGGTTGTTTTTACATTGGAAATTGTCTAGTTTCCTGGTTTAGTAAGAAACAAAATTCTATATCACTTTCAACAGCTGAAGCTGAGTATATCGCAGCTGGTAATGTATGTATACTGCTTGTTTGGATGCAACGAATGCTGAGTGATAATGGAATTAAACAAGATTCTATATTATTGCATTGTGATAATTCCAGTGTAATAAATATTTCAAAAAATCCTATTCAGCATTCTCGTACCAAGCACATTGACATTAGATTTCATTATATTCGGGAATTAGTAGAAGAAAAAGTTATATCTCTAGAATATATTCCAACTGAAGATCAAAGAGCTGATATTTTCACAAAACCTCTTGATAAAATTAGGTTTAATAAGATGAAATTTGATTTTGGCATGTGTATTTCAAAATGATTATTTATGCCTACATGTATCATAGTGTATATATTTGCTAGGTTTAAATTTATTTTCTTTAAAAAATTGCAAGAAATATGTTTTTTTTTTTTTAAGACCTTCTTCGACCTGTCGTGAGTGTACTCGACCAGTCGTAGATCTCGGAAATCACTTAAATTTGGGGATTTTTGCTTTCTTCCTCATTTCCTTTTTTTTCTCAAAGGAGCCGAGCTTCGACTTGTTGAACCCACCATCTTTGTTCTTCAAGGTTAGTGTTCCATTTACGTTTTTATTGCAAATCAGTGTCTAGATTTCTATCTTATCTATCTTGAAGCTTTCTATTTTTGATTTCATTGAGATTTGGGGTTTGATTTTTGAAAAATCTGATTTGAAGAAACCCTCTTCTCAATCCTTTGCAACTTCTTAATTTCTTGATATCCTTGTTACAAATGGCTTCTAGAGGTAAAAAATCTACTTCCCGTGGTCCTTCTACTTCCTCCAGATTGACAAAATGTCATCTTCTTGAGCCTACAAATGATCCTTCTTATGTTGCAGATCTTAAAGCTCGTAATGTGATTGTTGAACATCCTGTTGATGTTAATCATATTGCACATTTTGGTATCCTACCTTTGCTTGAAGCTGTAGGTTGGGCTAACTTATTGCATTGGGGTGGGCCTGCATACCGGTCCATTGCTCAATCCATGTTCACATGCATAAGTGACTTCTCACTAGATAGTTTAACTTTTAAAATACCTACTAGTAAAGGGCCATTTGAAATTGATAGACATTTAATTTCAGCCCTTATGGAGATTCCTGTAAATGATGAGGGTATTCCTATCCATAACCTAACTGATAAACCCTCAATTTCTGAAAAACGTATGCTCACTAGAGATTTGTGTAACATGGATGTCCAATGGACACGTAAAGGGAATGCGCTCCCCGCAAGGTTTTTGTTACCCAAATACAGAGTGCTCCATAGAATCTTTGTGTCTAATCTGTATCCTCGGTCAGGTAATAAAACTGACTTGACCTCTTTTATGGTACGTATTATTCATGCTATTGCCAGTGTACTCAGATTTGTCTCCCATCCTTAATCTGTCATTTTCTTCTTCAGTTTCGACTCCATCCTGGTCATAGTGACATCCCTTTTAGTTACTTAATGACTGTTTTAGCCACACATATGTTGGTCGATATGCCTGTTAATGAAGCTCCTATTCATCATCTGATTTTCAACAACACACTAATAATAAAATGAAGCTGGATTTACTTCCTGAACAAGGTGGTAATGGTGGTGGTGGTGGTCATGAAGAAGCAGGGGATGACATTAATATGGATGATATCTTTGAGGAACTGGATTCTGATTCGACAGATGATCCAGATTTTGTACCATCTGATTTTGATGCACATCTGAGTGCATTGGAGGGTAAAGTTAAGAATTTGAATGAAAAATTAGAAAACATGTCTGTTACTTGTGATTCTCAATTCAAGTACATGCGGAAATATCTTCGACGATTAAACAAAGGCATGCACCAACTTGATCCCTCAATTCCTGCTCCGTCTTCTAGTTCTAATTCTGACTAGTCTTTATGGGATTTTCTGGTCTGTAATAACCTTATAATTTAGCACTTGGTTGACTGAATTTTAGTTGGATACTTTCACTGTTTTATGCTGGATATTTATTTTATATGAAGCCATGAAGAGTATCTCTATATCTGTTGTGCTTTCATCTTATAACTCCTCTAGTTTACTCTCATATATCTCCTTTGTCATATTGTGACAAAAAGGGGGAGAATGGTTTGTTTTTAACTTAAATGGTTTGTTCTTAACTTAACTATGTGATTGTGAGAAGTGAAAGGAGTAGCAGTGGTTATGTTACTCAGGGCGAGTTTGAATGTTAAAGAGTGTGAATGTTGAATGAGTTTGGATGTTGATTATTGAAGTGTTTATGTTTATCTTTGAATGTTGAATATTGAAGTGTTTATGTTTATCTTGGTTATGTGTTTTGTCACTAATTTGACAAAGGGGGAGATTGTAAGTGCTATATTTTATATCCCTGTTTGTTGTCAAATTTGTGGTGCCAAAATCTCTGTTTTATATCTTGCATAAGTGAAATGTCCAGACTTCAAGGTTGAGGTTTGACTGACCTTAGGTTGACCTTATAAGTAGGTCACTTTGGATACATAAATCAAATGTTTATTTTACATAAGTTTGGCCGGTTCTTCGACTAGTCCTAGAGTTGCTTCGACCAGTCTAAGAAATTCCTCGATAAGTCGTAAGTTTGTTACAAAAATCGGATATTTTCTGTTAGGCTTCGACTAGTCCAAGGATTTCTTCGACCGGTCGTAGGAACAGTGTCGACTGGTTCTTCGACCAGTCGTAATTCTTCGACATAAAGTCCAGCGATAAATTCACAAGGTCTTCGACCAGTCGTAGGAGACCTACGACCAGTCGAAGGTGACTTACGACCAGTTGAAGGAGGTCTTCGACCAGTCGTAGAACGGTCAAAGCTTATCGCGCCCGATTTTTTTCAAATTTGTTATTTCTTCGACTAGTCGAAGGGTTCCTTAGACCAGTCGAAGGTGCGATCTGCTCACCTATAAATAGAGCACGAACCTCAGAAGAAATCATTGAATTAATTAATCATTTCAAGCCAATCTTCGTCGAACTTCTGAGAGATATTTCTGTGCTCCATCTAAGCTAAGTGTGCTTATTTAATATTCTCTTTCCTTAGCTTTATTTAATTGATTTTGTTTCTGCTATTCCAATCTAATTTGATAAGAGGAATCGCTATTCCCTTTTCTTTGGAATCAAAATCAATTAAGGCAAGCCCTACTTGGTTTAATTTAAAATCTATTAGAATTAGAACCATTGTAATTGAGTACTGGACATTGAACTTGGACATTCAATCATCTACTCTGATTTGGTTCTACCGGGTTGCTACATCGAAGGAGATATTCAGGTATTTTACATTTAATTGTAAATTCCTTTCTGTTTGGGTTTCTTTCAAGATTTGCCAGAAAAATCTTGTTGCATTGGTTATCTGAGGAGAACCAGGAAAACTCAAAAGAATAGGTTTTTTTTTTTATTGTGTAAGCCCACAGACAAAGACACAATTGTAAAGGTTTTTATTGAACCTGGGAAAACCTAATTTGTTAGTGAACGCTAATATCCCCTATGTGAGGATATTATGAGTGGAGTAGCTTTTTGTGTGGCTGTTGTTTAACAGTTGGTGAACACACAGGCGAACCACTATAATCCCTAGTGTTATGGTTGAATGATTTACATTTCTAATCTTTAATTATTCTTTTGTGGGATGTATGAATGTGGTGAATGTTGTAATCATTTAATTCAAGCTTTGTGAGAATTTTGTAATAGATTAGAATTTATTTTCTGCTATTTCTTTATCAGCTTGAATTTAAAGTTGTTCCAGCAAGGTAGCCCTACCATTTTTATGGTGTATGGCTGTCCCTAGAACAATACATTTGTAATTACAATTTATTTCAATTCAGTTTGTATTCATTTCTTTATTCCTCTTTGGTTTGAGATTTGATACAAAGATCTTTCTAGAAATAAGGTTGTCCTACCATAAACTTTGGTTTTTGGTGAAAGGTTGTCCTTAAAACAACATTTGTATCAACCTCTCAAGATCTAAATTTTGAGGTTGTTTCACTTACCTGCATTGTAATTTAATTTGGCTATCATTTTCTTTTAATTCCACTGTTATAAGTTTTTATTTGGCATTGTCCTATTCACCCCCCCCCCCCTCTAGGACATATAGCTAGGCCTTTTCAGTTAGGCCCGTGTGAGGGCCCATAGTGTTTATTAGGCCCATGTGATGCGGCCTGACGTGTTGTATATGAGACCCATATGATGAGGCCCGATGTGATGTATTTACGACCCATTATGATGTATTTTCGGCCCATTTGGTAAGGCCCAATGAGATGTATTTTTGACCCATATGTCATGGCCCATTGTGATGTGTATTGGCCCATTGTTGGTGCCCATTGTGATATAATTTCGGCCCATATGGTGAGGCCCAATGTGTTGTATATGTAGCCCATGAGTGAGGCCCATCATGATGTGTATTAGGCACTTGAGAGAGGCCTATGGCGATGTATATTGCGCCATTGTGTGAGGTCTTAGGCCCACTATATGTTTGGCTCTATGTGGGCCACTCTTTGGGAGCAATGTTGGTTAAATGTCCACATTAATGGGCAATGATGGTTTAATGTCCTCATTGTGACCTTCCCTTAGACCCTTTGTTAGACCAATTGTTGAGGCCGATTTCGATTATCAAGACCGATTTTGATTGTCGAGATCGATTCTGATTGTCGAGGCCGATTATCGAGGTCGATTATGATTGTCGAGGCCATTTCCGATTATCGAGGTCGATTCTGATTGTCGAAGCCGATTCCAATTGTCGAGCCCAATTGTCGAGGTCGATTCCGATTGTCTAGGCCGATTATCAGTGTCAGTTGTCGATACAAATTATGAGTATGTGACAGCATAGCATAATGATACATGCCCATACGCATCATCTGTATGTTTGTTATGAGGTATGGTTGACCATTACGTATGTCATTGGGTAGGTTATTATGGGACTCCCTAATAGGCGGAGTTGCCCCACATGAGTGCTCGGTATGCGCAGGATTGATGCATGGATGTATTGTGTGACTCATGCATCTTGCATTGTGTGATGTACGCCCTAGCGACATTAGGGTCGTAACCTCCACAGGCATGTCGTGGATGGCCAGATGGGACACCGAAAATGTTTGGTTTGAGCATATTGGCACTTTGGATGTCCATAGGGTGAAAGTCCTTAAAACTCCGGTGGTCAGGGGATGCTCTAACATCTAGACCGAGTGGATATACATGAGCGCCCGAGTGCCGAATACCAGTAGGCCGCGTCTCCCACTGTGTCGTGGTCGGTTGGAAGGGGGTGTGGCCTTATCGGCCCGATTCGTAGTAGGCAAAACTACGCTGAGTTTGACCAGCTCATAAATGGGTCCGCTATCGACGTGCCGGGTAGGTATTGATTGACTACTGGCTAAGTGGATAGTGAGGTCTCTTCCACTCACCTGGTTGCACGTGATGTGGCGGTAATCTGGTTTGGAGTGTACTAGACCTTGGTGATGATCCCAAAGATGTACTGTACTGATACGTGGACTCATTGAGCACGAGTTGCATACTCATTCATTCACTCATTCTCTACTCGGGCTGGTGGTGTGCAACTAATTGTTGTGTACCTTCGCATGGCCAAGATTTCGGTTGGGCGCACGACTAACCTGAGATAAGGAGTCTACCACATTGAGTCTGGCTATCCAAATTTAGGTATGAGACTGGTTTGGAAAGAATCTCTTGTGATGGACCCCATAGCCTGCGATACTACATACTATCATACCGACTTCACTCCAACTTGGTCATTTCATTCGCATCGCATATTGCATTGCATATTCGGCATCTGATATTTGGCTCACTATGTCTCCGCATTACATAGTTGATCTACATTGCTCCCTCAGTATATGATATTGGCTTATTATATATTTTTTTAATTATTTTTACATCACATACCCTTGATATGGCCGTTAGCATTTATGTCTTGCATCGCATAGCCTTGGTACGGCCGATATCATTCATGGACTTACCAGTATGTTTCCGTTTACTCTGATATCGTATGATTCATGACTTTGCCAGTATTTTCGATGTTGTATGATTTATGACATTATATTTTTGTGCTTGAAACTTATCTAGCACACACACTTTCACCATCCTCTAAGCTTTTTATAAGCTTATGCACGATAAATGCATGCAGGTGGCGTTAGGTCGCAGTAGCGTTGAGCTTGGAGCGTGCAGTGGACTTCTGGAGCTTTGATTTCAATATATGTATTTCTCTTTCAGCATTGTATTCAACTGTTTATATTAGTGGATATGTGCTGATGATGTTGACTTTGTGATTTGGGTAAACTTGTGGTTATGCTTCTTATGAGACAAATGTACGTTGAAAAATCCTCCTTGTAGGATCTCAAGATCGGAACCTGGCGTATGGGTGTTGGGAGCCCAGAATGGGGTACTACGGAGGCTGTCGGCCATGGATTCAGCGATCGGGATTCCTGTGAGTCCGATTTTCGGGTTTGGGGTGTGACATTTAGTGCCGACCTAGGTCGTACCGACCTACCTGCTTAGTCGGGCAGCTAGGCTTCCTTGGGGTTTGTAGTACTTTCGCCATCGAACTCGATCTCATCCCTTGGGCTTTAGAACCATTTGTTGAGTTGGATACATGGGTTTCTGACCCAACCTTTCTTTTGTGTGTCGATCCATTTTCCCCATAACAATAAGCCCCCTACTTCCAAGTTCGTAGAACGGGCTTGAGAAGTAGGTCGGACCTAGTTAGGTCAGATTATTATTGCTCGAGATGTCGGGTCGTCCCGCCATTAATGCTGAATAAGGTGGTAGGTCCAAGTATTGAGGCGTATCAGTAATCATGGTACGACGTTATCGAGGTGGCATGCCAAGGCTCGAGGTCATGTAGGCGGTCAAGGGGCCTTTTCGGCGCCTAGCGAATGAGGTGTTGACGCGTGGCCTGACCTCGGTCGTGGAGTCGTACGGTGAGTGGGAGCGCGCCATGTGTCAAAATGGAAGAACCGAGGAGCCGCTTTTCGATCGTGTATTAATTGAGAGCAATAAATGCTCGTATATGTGGCTTCCCTATAAAAGGGGATGCCCTAATCGTCGGGTGGGGTCATTTGCCTCCCCGCATTTTCGAACTGTTTCTTATTCCTTGGCGTCAGGCGAATCCCAACGACTCCATCTCCAACGAGCATCACAGGCGGCGCTGCCCCTCGACGGGCTCTGTTTCCATCTTCCCTTCCCTTCCCTTTTATTTTTTTTCTTTTCCTTCTCTGTTCCGGCTTTTTTAGGCCCATGGCCATACTGGAAACTTCGGGCTTAGGGGAGGAGACCCTAGGCGGTGATGGCGGGGTAGAGAATCTACTCCCTATGTCGAACCCACCGTCACCCCTGATGATGATGAGCGACGTGATTTTTGGACATCGCAGGCTTCGCGTGTGCTCGAATGGTCTCCGACGAAGCGGCCCACTTAGGCGGAAGAGGACTTCCTGACATCAGAGGAGGACTTGGAGTCCTCGTCGGAGGAGGAAAAGGGGCTTGTCAAGTCCATTCTGAAGGAGGCCGACCTTGTGAGAATCAGGTCGGGGTACCATATCCAAGAGTCTGTGGTACTCCGAGTTCCCTTGCCAGGCGAGCTTCCCAATAATCCCCCTATAGGAGAGGTATCTATTTACCAGGTTGCCCCCCAGTGCGGCCTTAGGCTCCCTCCCTAACGAATAGTGAGGCGAGTCCTCGCGCATCTAGGGTTAGCTCCAGAGCATTTAATCCCTAATGCCTAGAGAGTACTGGTAGGGTCATTTATCCTCTGGTCCGAGGTTGACCAGCTCGAGCTGACCGTGGAGGAATTCCTTTACCTATGTCAGGTGAAGTCTAATCCTCTCCACGAGGGCTGGTATAATTTTTCCTCCTGGCGGGGGTCCGGCAAGGCCATCATCACTGACGTCTCGACTTTGAACAAAAACTAGAAGAATAAGTGATTTTGGGCGTCGAGAGAGTGGGAGACTCAAGGCATAGCCGGGCTGCATTCGTGGGTCCCGACCTCCTTCACTGACCCAGGTTAGTACATATGAACTTGGTTTTTTTTTTTTTTTTTTAAAATTTTTTTTTTTTAAATTTTAAATTTCACTCAGTCACCATTCTTCTTCTAACTCGTGTTCCTTTTGCCAGTTCTCCCCAAGTACCCTACCGTGTTGGGTCCGGAAGCTCTCGCTCGAATAGCTGGAGCGAGGTCAATGGAGGCCGACCTGAGATCTTGGAGGGAGCTTCTCGCGCCCAAGCTCCTACTTAAATCAGGTCTTGATTCCACCTTGACCGGTATAGTTTTTGCCTATTTTGAAACTTAACATATTTTGCGAATTCGTAGCTAACCTTTTCAGTTGTGCTGATATGCCGGAGGTGAGGCCGTCGAAAAGTAAGGTCGCACCCCCTCCTGTCGAGCTGGCTTAAGATGTGCTGAGCTCGGCTCCCAGCCATGAAGTTCGGTCAGCCTAACTTTAGGTTCGCCCAACCCAACTTACTTCGGCTAACCTAACTTCAGTTTTGGCTAAATTTTCAGATTTAAAAGTTTGAAAAATCTGTTATGAATTCGGCCAGCCCAACCTTGGGTTCGTCCAGCCTAACTTGAAGTTCGGCCAACCCGCAGAAAGTTCGAGTTAATTTCCAGTAATGTATTCTCGGATTTTCGAAGGGATTCGGCTAGCCGAGTTTTGGCTTGGGTTAGCCGAATTTTTTTATTTATCTTATCCCAAGGAACCATATAGTGGTTGGAACGAAATCATTAGAATTCGGCCAACCGAACTTATTTTTAGGCTAACCTAATTTCTAAATCCTTTAGCTATAAATAGGGGACATTCTCTCATTCTATTCCATAACGAAATTCACTAAAAACCTTCTGCAAGCTAAAGAGAAACTCAGGTCCTCCCCAAGTTATTTGTGTGGTAATTATTATTTTTATTTAGCTTATTCATTTCTCTTTCTCAAGCTGATGTTAAACGTAATTAGAGAGTAATTTATACTCTACTTGATAAATGGATAATTGAATCTGCATCAATTAGGGTTTATATTCCTTGAAATACATTAGATCCTTATATTCTACCTGGTTGAGAATATATTGTTTATTCGACACTCAAGAAATAAGATCGTTGCATAAAACTTTGACTATATCTTCAAATCGTCATTTGAAGATAAGTACAATTGTCAATTATTATTACTTTATTTGTGTTTTTCTGAGATAACTCAGAAATCTCTATGGGTTGATTTGTGATAGCTCGTGAAAATCACAAAAGGGATTTTGTTGTGATAGCCCGTGAAAAAAAAAAAGGTTTTGTTGTGATAGCTCGTGAAAATCACAAGAACTGTTATTAAGGTGAACCTATGAAAACATTAGTATAATGAAAGCCAAAATTACGAGGTAGTAATTTTGGGAGTGGAGTAGGTGTGGGTTTAAGCACTGAACCATTATAACCCCTTGTGCCTATGTGGTGATTGTTTATTTCATTATTTGTAGTGGATGTTGTATTTATTTCATTGTCTCTTTCTAGTTTGAAAGTTTGATTTCAAAGACATCGTGATATAAGGTTATCCTGCCTAAAATACTAGGTGAAGATTGTCCTACGAATTATTTGGAATCAATAGTCGATTGAGATTATTTATTCTGCTTTATTTCGAAGAATTTGATATTGTCTTATTCATCCCTCCTATAGGACATCGATAGCTCATCTTTCACAACCATAGATATGATTGAAATAAAACCAACAAAGAAAAAATATAAATAGAACTCCACAAAGGCTCCACAACTACTTACTCCAATCCTTCTACCCTAATTCATGCTTTTGAAGTCCTAAAACATCCATTTAAATAGAAAAAATTCACACCGACTTGGAAACGACTTTAATTTTCGCACTTTTGTTAGGCTTCAGTCGCATCGAACATACCTTCAATCGCACCGAATTTGCCTTCGGTCGCACCAAATTTCTTTTGAAAAATATCTACAAAATTTGTCTAACTTAGGTCTCACATAAGCTTTTTTAGGTGGGACCGAACTTGGCTTCAGTCGGACCAAAGGGTAAAGCCGAATTAATTCTAAAAATCATAATTTGTCACTGGACTGTTTTGCGCACTTTTAGTCTAACCGAACAGTTTGTTATTTTTGTTGTTGGACTTGTGATTTTGCCAGTCTTTTCTCTCTCCTTTCTCCTTTACACTTGGATTTCTTGTATCTTTGACATATAAATTCTTCATTGGATACCTCTAAATCTCTAAATCTTCACTTGGTCATTCTTTGAGCATTAAATCTTTTCTTTAATTATTCTTTTCTTTTTAATTCTCTAAATCATATCACATATGAAAGCATATGCAATTGGATCGATTAGGTGCATCTATGCTTATAAAACCAATACATAATAACGAAAAAATATACAATATTCCATGCTTAACAACCAATCTAATAAATTTTGGTTAGAAAATTCCTTATTTCTCACTTGAATGCTCCTGATCTACTCATCGATCAAGTATGCCACTCATGAACATGGAGATAGACATTTTAGAGAAACAAAATCGCCAATTTACATGTAAGATGCATGGGTTGCCTAACATGTTTGCTAGATATAAAACATGTACATACGAGGTCAGGTCAAGTCGCTAAAATGACTTTAACCAAAGCCTAGCCCAAAAAATTGATCTAGCCATGCATGCCAGGTAGTCCAACCCCGGTCCAAAGCTGGGTTGGGTTTGTGGGGCCGAGTAGGTCACCCTAAGCTGGAATTGAAGCACTTAAACACAGTAGATTCGTTTAGCCCCTTAACCTTCAAAGCTTTGTATTCGACCCAGTCGTCTTTTAACTACGTGCGGACTGCTACAGAAGGGAATGGACGGTGTGAGATGTTTGGTGCACTCCTTATTTGTAGCAACCAGAAGAAATGAGCCGTCCCTCTGTGTCCACGTGTTGTCCGCTAGAATATGAAATATCCACACCTTACTAAAACCTCATCGTCCATTCATATGCCATCCAATCTGTTCATGAGATGATTCACACCACAAGGCAAAACACAAATATCAGCCTGATCTAAAACTTTTGTGGGCCCAATAAGGTTTGGATGGTGGATGTTAAATATTCAGTGTTTCTTATGGTGTGGCCCACTTGAATATTAAATTTGCCTCGTCCTAACATGAGCTGGTCTGATGGACAGAGTGAATTTCTCACAGACATCATGCTGCCCCCTTAGAGGTTTGGGTTGCCTGGTGGGATCTGGTGCCTTTCTTCGAATGGACATGCACCGTTGCTTAATTTCTCTTTTCAACCGTATATTTGTAGGCCACCAAATAAAAGGTTAGAATTGTCCTATCAAGACTACTCTATAGGCACAGTCCATCCATGGTTAGTCTGAGCAGACCTATGGTCTGGATCACTGAACCACGGGTCGAACTGAAAGCCATAGCCTACGAAGCAAAATCTACTGTATATCTTCCGTCTAATCAACTACTCTATTCTGTCTGTCCGTCTGCCTACTCTACTAAGTGAGACAGCTGCCGAGCAAAAATCACATTGGTCAAAACAATTCTAACCGCCGCGATGGATGCCTTAAGTGAAAATTGTTTATAGAAAAGTACGTCATGTCAAAATTCGAGCCATCTATTTGTTGGGCTCCATGTTAATTACTTATATAAGTCAAAGGAATCACTTTTATTAAAAGGTCATAACCATCTCAACCTTGGGTTGGAAGATGGATGGTAGAAGAAAAGAGGCCAACCTGCGGATTGGTTGGATGATGTCATCAGTATGATTTCTAATTGGTAGCCGTTAAATTTTGTCTTGCACCTAATGGACGGTCCAGATCGATCAGTTAGACTATCCAAGTGTCCTGATGCAACTAAGAGAGCACTGTAAGTTACACTGCTCTAACGGCACTGAACCATTCCTCCCATCAATCAATCGATCACTGTATTTGTAGATATCAGTTCTTTGAAGCCCATATGAACCTCTAATACTACACATGGCTACACATGATAACCTGACATTGATGCACGACTTTCTCAAACCGTAAGTTTGGTGGGTCCCACATACAGAAGCCATCCCGGCCTGGAAAGAACCAAATGAGTAATTTCGGAAAGAAATTGCCAGTACTCTTCATACCCTTGATAAGTGGACCACCATGGTTTCTGGGCCAAGCCATCTACAGGCACGACCTGATGCATGCATTCAGTTCCCATTCCCTCACGAATGCCAGGTTGGCACGTGTGGAGGTTTCGGGTCCATATGGATAAGCGTGCATAGGCATTACCAAAAGCTTCCATCCATCCAATGGATTGATGACTCGTCCGAGTCGACTTGGACTCAACGCCACAAGTCGAAACTATAAATAGATGGTACTCAGCCAAACTCGGTGAAGTCAGGACTCAACTAAGTGTGGCAATGGGCCACGTAGCTTGCTTTTGGACAGGCTTGGACGTACTAGCTTGACCCATTGGTCGGGTTCAGGCGTCACGTGCATGGCCCGGTCAATTTTCTGATCGGGCTTGGGTTCAAGTCATTTTACCCCATCCCAGCTGCGTACAACCCAATTTTATGTATACATAAAACGTATACTATGCTAGGCCCATGTTGGGCTTGGGTCACCCTCAAGTCTTGGGTCTTAATCTCAGCTGAGTAGGGCCTAGCCTGGCCTATTGCCACCCTAGACTTGACTCATTTGACACGGAGCTAAACAAATCAACCCGAGTTGCTAAGTCATATAATTTAGGCTGTTTGGTGGCAGCAAAAGTTAAAGATATTTTCATATTGGACACGACTCCTAAAACTCAATGGATCAAAAGTTATGATCAAACTAAAACTTACTATAACTACTAAAAATGGAAATAAAATGGATTTTCAACTGTTGATATGATGGAATCTCGCAAATTCAGCATGGGCGACCTGTAACAGAGTTGGTTGGCTAAAGTAGCATCTCCTACTCTAAAATTATATATGATACGTCAAATAACTCATTCCGGTTTGCGAGATATGCCTAGGGTTTTAACGGTCCTGATCACTTCCGTCTATGATCGGACCTTTTCTGGTCCATCTTGGACATGAAAGTGTCCGTGACCCGCTCTACATCATACAATTTAGGCCTGTTTGGTGGCAGCAAAAGTTAAAAGCCTAGACAGTCAGTGTCCTAGTCTTGTCTGTCTGATAGGCCATGACGATCTGCGAGGGGCCATAAGCCGAATCCAAATATTTAGGATGAGCCTGTACGTGAAAGAAACGTGGAGCAACGTGGGAGGGAATGGGTCTTCAGTTGCAAACGGGTTTTCAGTAGTTGCGTCAGTAGTTGCGTTATTTGCGTCAGTAGTTGCGTCAGTAGTTGCATTATTTACGTTACTTTAATTTCATGCAGTTATGTTCTGTTTTACGTGTCCTTTTATTTCGGGTTGCTTTGTATGCGGCTTTGCTTATTTAAGCAGCCAACAGTTGTCAGTAAAAGGGGGAGTAATCAATTGTTATCCAAATCTTGCAGTACTTTCTCACCCGAAGAGAAAACATCACTTTATTCGTTTGAATATTTGTGGGACCTATCATTGGTATTAGAGCCAGGTTATTTATGGGTACCAATAGAGAACGTATTGAGCAGCTGGAAGATGGGCTAAATAGGATGGAGCTCGGCATGGCCGATAGGCTTCGTCATGTGGAAGATACTCTCAACCGCCTCTCCGATGTCTTGCTTGCAAACCAGGAGAACCCCAACCCCGACAACCATCACCGAGAAGGCAACAACGGGGGACGGCTGGTGGTATCTTCTAAAACAGCAAAGCTTGAGTTTCCTCGATTTTTGGGAGATGATCCGACGGAGTGGTTCAATCGTGTGAACCAATTTTTTGAGTTCCAAAATACTCCTGAAGCCCAAAAAGTCTCATTGGCCTCCTATCACTTGGAATGAGAGGCCAACCAATGGTGGCAGTGGATTCGCAGGACGTTCCAAGAAGAAGAGCGAGCTCTCTCGTGGGCAAATTTTGAAGACAAACTCTGGGCTCGTTTTGGGCCTTCGGAGTGCGAAGATTTTGATGAAGCCCTGTCGCGGATATGGCAGGTGGGTTCTTTGCATGATTACTAACCGGAATTCGAGCGCTTGGGCAATCGAGTATAAGGATGGACGCAAAGAGCTCTTGTAGGAACTTTTATGGGCGGCTTAAGAACGGACATCTCGGATGGTATACGGGTGTTTAAGCCCCATAAATTAAAAGAAGTCATCAGTTTAGCAAGGATGAAGGATGATCAACTTGCTAGACAGAGGAGGTTTGTAAGACCCGCACCACCAACACGAGCTCCCCTAGCCCTTCCCCCTACTCATCAAGCAGCACCACCAGCCCTGCTGTTCCTGTGCAGCGACTTTCTTGGGACGAAATGCAGCAAAGACGAGCCCAAAACTTATGTTTCAATTGTAATGACCATTTTACTGCAGCACACAAATGTCAGGGACCACGAATACTCATGTTGGAGGGTTACGAGGAAAACGACGACCTGTTATGTGACGATATCACCGAAGAACAACCAACTGGAGAAAATCACGAAGGACTTCCTGAACCCGAAATTACGCTGCATGCACTAACGGGATGGACCGCGCCGAAAACCATGCGGATCGCTGCCAGAATCTGTGCCCATGACGTCATTGTGTTAATCGATAGCGGATCGACTCACAACTTCATTAGTGAGCATATGGCCAATTTGCTATGTCTACCGGTGGTGCCTACGGAAAGTTTCACGGTCCGAGTTGCTAATGGAGAAAATCTCAGATGCCTAGGAAGGTTTGAGGAGGTACAAATCGATTTGCAGGGCACCCTTTTTTCCTTAACCCTTTATTCATTACCTCTCACAGGGTTGGACGTGGTTTTGGGAATTCAATGGCTTGAGCTCCTTGATTCCGTGGTGTGTGATTGGAAGGAGTTAACCATGGAATTCATGTGGGAAAACTAGACCAAGAGATTGGTAGGCATCGACGGGCAAAATATCCAAGTGGCATCAATCGAAGAGTTAACTAAAATAATTCATCCTAGCCATGCTCTGTTTGCTTCATGCCTACAGGTTGCCCATACGGAACCTCAAGAGAATATTCATTCAAGCATGTGGGAGATATTGCAGGAATTCTCTGATTTATTCATAGCGCCCTCGAGCTTACCACCAACATGGGAGGTTGACCACGGCATTGCCCTTAAGGAAGGAACCGAACCGATTAATGTTTGGCCTTACAGGTATGCACATTATCAAAAGAATGAGATAGAGAAGCAGGTCCATGATATGCTGCAATCCGGGCTTGTGCGACCCAACACTAGCCCCTTCTCATCACCAGTCTTACTGGTAAAAAAGAAAGATGGGAATTGGCACTTTTGCACAGATTATTGTGCACTCAACGCTGCAACCATTAAAGACCAATTTCCAATCCCCACCGTGGATGATATGTTGGATGAGCTCTACGGTGCTTCTTATTTTACCAAGCTTGATCTGCGGGCGAGATACCATCAGGTTAGCTTATGGGAGGAAATTAAAAAAGCTGTGGAAGAAGACTAGTACATTCAGTCGAAGGTCCGTGTGACCACAGAACATCCTGGAGGATCATATACATGGCGCCAAGGGTTATTATTATACAAAGGAAGGGTCATTGTTCAGAACGATGCCGCATTAAGGGCCAAACTGTTACATGAAATGCATGACACCAAGGTGGGAGGTCATTCGGGCGTCTTACGTACGTTCATTAAGCTGAGACAGCAGTTTTACTGGCCTGGGATGCATAGAGCAGTGCAAAACTATGTCAAGGGGTGTGAGGTTTGCCAAAAAATAAAGGCCGAGACATTGGCTCCAGCTGGGCTTCTTCAGCCACTGCCGATTCCGTTCCAAGTGTGGGACGACATCACCTTAGATTTTATTGAAGGATTACCGGTTTCGCAAGGAAGGGATACCATCATGGTGGTTGTCGACAGACTTAGTAAGTTTGCATATTTTCTTACTCTAAGCCATCCTTTTACTGTAAAAAATGTGGCTGAAAAATTTGTGGAAGGCGTTATCAAGCTCCATGGGATGCCCAAGTCCATTGTTAGTGATCGGGACCCGATCTTCATCAGCAACTTTTGGCAAGAATTCTTCAAGATGTCCGGCACTAAACTGCAGCTTAGTTCCGCATACCACCCACAGACGGACGGCCAGACGGAAGTCATCAATCGCTGCGTCGAGCAGTATCTATGGTGTTTCGTTCATCAGTGGCCACGGAAATGGTGTTCCTATTTACCTTGGGCTAAGTACTGATATAATACAACATACCATATTTCGACAGGGATGACCCCTTTCCAGGCGCTGTATGGAAGGTTTGCACCCTCCATTCCGACGTACAATGAAGGGCTTTCACCAGTACACGAAGTCGACCAACAACTCATGAGCCGAGATGAACTGCTACGACAATTGAAGGCCAACTTAGAAAGATCGGTGAATCGAATGAAGAAGTTGGCAGATCAAAAGAGAAGGGACATCGCGTTCAACATCGGTGACTGGGTGCTTTTGAAGCTGCATCCATATCGTCAGCAAACAGATTTCAAACGGGTCCATCAGAAACTCGCTAGCCGTTTTTATGGACCCTACCGGATTCTAGAGAAGGTCGGACCTGTCGCATACAAATTACAACTACCAAAAGCGGCACGCGTTCACCCGGTGTTTCACGTATCATTGCTTAAATGATACCAGGTCAACGGAGGGATTGATGAGACTAAACAATTCGAGTTACCACCTTTCACCGACGAAGGGGTAGTTATATTGGAGCCACAAACTATTTTAGACTACCGCTGGATCAAACATGGAACCCAGCTTGTCGAAGAATGCTTGGTGCAATGGAAGCATCTTCCAACCGAGGAGGCCACGTGGGAACTCATAGCCAAGCTACAGGAGATGTTTCCGAATCTGGACCTTGAGGACAAGGATCCTCTGGATGGGGGAGGTATTGATAGGCCACGACGATCTGTGAGGGGCCATAAGCCGAATCCCGAATATTTGGGATGAGCCTGTATGTGAAAGAAACGTGGAGCAACGTGGGAGGGAATGGGTCTTCAGTTGCAAACGGGTTTTCAGTAGTTGTGTCAGTAGTTGCGTCAGTAGTTGCGTTATTTGCGTCAGTAGTTGCGTCAGTAGTTGCGTTATTTGTGTCAGTAGTTGCGTCAGTAGTTGCGTTATTTGCGTCAGTAGTTGCGTTATTAGTTGCGTTATTTACGTTACTTTGATTTCATGCAGTTATGTTCTGTTTTACGTGTCCTTTTGTTTTACGGGTTTTCAGTAGTTGCGTTAGTAGTTGCGTATTTGCGCAGTAGTAGTTGCGTCAGTAGTTGCATTATTTACGTTACTTTGATTTCATGCAGTTATGTTCTGTTTTATGTGTCCTTTTGTTTCGGGTTGCTTTGTATGCGGCTTTGCTGATTTAAGCAGCCAACAGTTGTCAGTAAAAGGGGGAGTAATCAATTGTTATCCAAATCTTGCGGTACTTTCTCACCCGAAGAGAAAACATCACTTTATTCGTTTGAATATTTATGGGACCTATCACTGTCCGGGTCAATGATCCAGGTGTAACGCCCCGTACTTTCAGTGCTTGGGTGTCACCATGAAAATTTGATTTAACTGACAAGTGTGTGGGAACACGAGTAACTTAGTCATACAGTGATTCTTAATCCCTCCATCTCAACCATCTGGTACGACCTTGATTCATATATCAGGTCATCTAACCATTGAGTCTCGAGGACAAAAACCCTCTCATCACGAAACTTGCATTGATCTTTAGAAACCCACTATCCCTAGGATCTTAATTGCCTTAATAGGCCAATTAAACCATACATCAGGAGTTTCGATATCCGAATTAATGAATCCACCATCCATTAGACTCACAACATTCTACTGATCAATTTAACGATCAGTCTTCCTAAGTCGACTATTGAATCATAAAATCCAACCAGGAACTGCTCCGGTAATAGAGGTGCCTGGAGATTGGATAGATAGGCTCAACGTAGTCAGCCACGATTAAAGGCAAATCTTACGAATAAATGGACAAATGAATGAGCATCCAAGTATACATATATAGTGATAATAGAACAAATAATATTACTAGGAGTGTCTAAAATAGTTGGGCCTGAACACACCAAAGAGCCAAAGAGCCTCTTGTCCGTCAATATTAAAAATCAGGGTCGATCCAACCGCAGATTCATGAAGACCCTACTATTTAACCAAACTAAGCTATCACACCATTAAACCATCATGGACCTTCTCTTAACTGCTCGAACCCTTTGGACATTTGATAACTTGAATTCAGGATTAATCTAGCCATAAGCCGACGAAATGAAATCGGTTGAGGACCTGATCATTCAGTTCGGGTAAAATAAATATATATAAATAAAAAGATTAGTATAATAGGAACATTAACAATAGAAAATACCACTTGGACATTCTAGTCATTGCTATGACCATCAACGGACTCCTAGTAAGACCGTTTATTCTTAATAGTGTGGCAATCTGACCGCTAGAGCAATAACAATCGATGTTCATAGGCCGTAGTGCATTAGCATGGCCCACCTAGACCCAGGCCAGCCTGATTAACGGCCCAAGATACTATGTTAGAGCTCCCCAGAAGGATGAACAGTGTGGATTTATCGCAATCATCACCGTGGGCCCTATATTACTATGCACGTACACCATGGTGTAGTGCACTTGGTGTGCATCAGACGTGTCAGGCAGGCTGACCAGCACTAGCATGAAAACTTCTCAAAACAGAGGAATTTCCCTCTGTTTCTGTTTTACAACAGCAGACAAACGAACGTCCGTGTTTTGTTATCGTGGCCCTCGAACTAGGGTCCACTCCCATTATCTGAACCGTCTATCAGGTGCGGCCCTCAATTTTGATCAAAACCCCAGCTGTCCCACCGACATTACGCATGGGTGTGCACACGAGGACCGGCGCAAAATAGTCCTACAAACACACGTTTCCAAAAATGGAAACTGCTCACATGCCAGCAGGGCAATCCGCATGCCCTTGCATCCTCCCATCTCAGTCGTTCCTTGGAGGGTAATCCTGACCATCCAGGGCTAGGTTTTTAGGGAAGAAAGAGAAAGAATGAGGGAGAACAGCAGCCGCACCAAACTCCTGATTTCTTTCCAAAAATCGGCTGTGAGCTTCCAAGCTCAAACCCACCGGAGAAATGCATTCAGAACTCCACTCCGACCATGCTCCGATCATCACACAATCCCTGCGGACTACTAGGTGAAGTCAGATTTGAAAGAATCGTGGTGATGGTGAGGATGCCATTATTGGCGAGTCATCCTCCTCACCATTCAGTCGCACCGAGCATGAGTTAGGCCGGGCCTGACGACAGATTGTTGGGGCATTTTAGAGGCAGAAAGGAAGGGAAAGAAGAGAAAAGAAATAGAGAGGGAGAGAGCAGGGGATTTCGACTGCAACATTTCTATTGCAGGTGAGTTTGAACTCGGTCCGAGTTCAGGGCGAGCTGGTCGAGTTGGGCCGAACATCCGTTTGCTGGACGTTGCAATTGGAAGAAAAAGGGAAAGAGATGAAGAAAAGAGGGAGAAGGAAGGAAAGAAAAGAGAGAGAAAGAAGAAGAAGAAAGATAGGAGGGAGGTTTGAGTCAGATTTGACTGCTGCCGAGTCAATTGGACTCGACTCAGTTGAGTCACAACTCGAACAGTCAGTCTTCTAGCTGGAATCCTCTTGCAGTATGAGAGGAAGAAAGTAGAAGAAGAAGGAAGGAGAAAGAAAAAGGAAAGGAAAGGAAAGAAAGGGAGAAAGAAAATATGAAATGAAGGAGAGAGGGTTGCTATCGAGTCAACTCAGCTGGAGCCAAGTCAACTCGGTTGGGACTGAGTCCTGCGGGGCCGAATCATACTTGGGCCTCGTCCAGATGCTGAGGTCGAGTTGGGACAACTCAGCTATGTCAAGTCAAGCCACCAAGTCGACTAATATAAGTCAACCTCTCTCTTTACAATTTGGTTCAAATTATAATTAGTTGTTATTATGATAATCATTACGATTATTAATCATAATTAGCCATGGGTAGACTATCTACACTGATATTAAATATTATAGGCCTAATCACAATTATTAAATAGTATTAAATTAAATTACCATCCTTAAATATTGTCATTGATAGTGGACTGTACTAATTATCATCATCATGATGATTATGATTACCAGATTAGCCAATACTAATTGTATCGTTAATATTAATAGGTACCTGGTAACTATTAAATTAACATTTATCATAATAATTATGATTACCATATTAGCCAATATTACTTGTATCATTAATGTTCATAAGCACTATTAAATTAACCTTTTAACTAATTGCACACCAACTAGGGTCCAAACCCTAAGGTATAAGTCTAGACCTAGACTCTTAGGTGAAGCCCTAAATCTAAGTTATCTGAACCCTAGGTTACGATCTTAACCATAGGAAACATATAAAAGCTTGCATCTGACCATACAATTTTACAATTCATGGTAGGAATTGATTTTAAGGGCACACGTGCTTCCTAGCAACATTAGTGGTGATTCGATCTATAACGTGATGATTTCTTCCCCTTAAGCTTCCATCTCCAAATTAGTTTAAGTTATAGTCTTTATTAATAATTAAAATTTGTTAATTCATAGCATGTGATCTCTTACATGATTTTTATCTGATTTACGGTTGATAATTGTGAAACATGATTGCATGCGATAGTTACTTACATGATAACTCTCATTTTAATTTATAGTTCACATCATGACCTGTTGTGGTTATTATGCTTAACATATGCCTGCCATGCTATAGCGGTGTATTTTCACATGAATTGTTGTAAGTCACTATGGACCTATATTCACTACACTTATTACTGGGTAAGCCCTCTTGTGTATGTGAACCCATATTTAGGATGTAACATGATGGAGTGTGGAATAGAATGGACCCTCGATTGGAGGTTATGTGGGACATAGAATATTAATGTGGGATTTACCATCCATAGGTCATACGGCTCGAGTGGCCTAGAAACGATCTCTTTAACCATCACGATTTAATCTTATCTGACCCCTTTGCCATTTCGATTTAATGTATCGAGCACCCTTTTTATACTGTGATTTAACTTCTGTCCTATGTTCTGGTGATTGCCTTGCGTGCCTTTGATGTCCTATAACCATGTGATGGAATTCCCTACTCAATTAATTTGATTGGCCACTGGTCGACGGGCATCCATTAAACATCCCAAGATATGGAAAGTCTCATGGACCAAGGATGGTGGTCATGGGATACTATGCCCGAGCTGTCGGCCTACGCTGAGTGACGAGCCCCTCGTAGTGACCATTGAGTTTACTTAAATTGGTTGATTGTAATTTGAATAATAATGGTTTGGCTAATCATGAATTCATAGCATATTGGCAATGACGAGTGGCTAATTCTGGATGCTGTAGCACGTGCCCTAGAGTTATTGAGGGTATCGTTTCGCTAGCTCCTAGACCATCGACTATCGGCCTACCAAGTTCCGACTGGATGAGCATTCCTAGGTCGATAATTGCATGGGTGACAAGCCCAAGTCTGACTGGATGAGTATCCCCAGGTCGATGTGCATTCACGCATCCATTCATTTAAATAAGACTGTATTTTGGTTGTTTTGAATGCTTATTGTTTTTAACTATGCTTAACTAAGGCGACGATGTGTAATCCTGAGGGGAATTCACACTGAGTTGGCCACTCATTCATCAAATATATAACCGTACAGGTAGCACAGGTGGCTCAAGTGATTTTTAGGTTCAGACTGGTGATGAGATGGGTGGACGCACGGCTGTATCGTTACGAGAAGCTACGCGACCTTGTGGCTTATGTTTGCATGCATTTTAATATTTCTCATGTATTGAATTTTGTAAATCCTTTATTGTTAATATCGAGACATTGGTTTGTATAAGTCATTATGAGCGACCTCTTGTATATTCTAAATGTAAATGCAAAATTTTTCTTTATGCTAACTTGTCCATTCTACGCTTATCTGCTAACTTTGATCAAAGAAAAAGATTATATATGAAATTTGGCTCTTTTTAAGTTAACACTCGGGTTTCTGGGAAACGGGTCAAATACTTGGGTCCTGAAAACACAAGGCGTTACACCAGGCCACGGTTTTGATGGGGCCCACTATTGTAGATGGCCCAAAATTTTCAGACTTAGTGTAGGCCAGGATGCCATGGATCAGCCCCATGACCAGCTTGCTTTCCTCAATTTCAGCTGAGTGGAAGGAACAACCGGTTAAGTTGGTGATGCAGGGATGAACGTGATGAGGTCGAGCACCGTCTTCCTCAAGAGGATAACTATTTCGAATCCACGGAATTTCTCTAGACTCCTCACAGAGGCTTCTCGAATCCACGAGAAAGAAAGCAATCAAAATAGAAAATAAATTCTATAAAATTCAAAATTGATTATTGAATGAAATAAATGAGTTCACAACCCTTTAAATAGGGATACCAAACAATAAGAGAGAAATCAGAAGCAAACTACAACTAAAACTCCTAGAATTCGTAACTTACTATAGATAGTAAACTTACTATTTATAGACAGTCTTGATGTCTACTAGTGCGCAAGGTTTTCGGCTAAAAATAGTAAGTGTCCTATTTGGCTTCACCAAACCGTTCTCCTAATTATTCTAAGCTCTTTTCACGTTGGGCACAAGTCCTAAAGCCCGACGGATGAAGAGTTATAATTAAAATAAAACTTACTATTTATAGTAAAAATGGAATTAAAATAGGAAAACAACCGTCGATTCGGGGGTATTTCGCAAATCCGACTTGCTCTACCCCAAAATCATATTTACGCTTGATAACTCATTTTGGATTGTAAGATACGCCCGATCTAAGGTCCGATGGTCCGGATCACTTTTGTCGTCGACCGGGCCTTTCCTGATCCATCTTGGCCATGAAACTGTCTGCGACCCGCTCTACATCATTCCACTCCACTTCAAAAGAACTCGTCCTTGAGTTCTCATCCTACTCTGGTTCATGATACTCGGTTAGGTCCGCGATGTTGAAAGTCAGTGAGATCGTCATGTCATGTGGAAGATCAACAACATAAGCATTGTTATTGATCTTTCGGATGATTGGGACGTGTCCAATCTTCTTATTCTTCAACTTGTTGTACATCCCAATGGAAATCTCTCTTTGCGCATATGGATCATAACGCGGTCACCCACCTCGAACACTTTTTGTCGCCGATGCTTGTCCACTTGTTCCTTGTACTTCTCATTCGAGGCATGTAGCTTGGTCTGCACTTCCGCATGGATGTCCATGATCCTATCTATCATATGTTCTATTGCAATGCTCGTGCCTGAGAGCTTGGGCAGAGGAACTAAGTCAAGTATGTGGCGAGGCACTAGTTCATAGATAATCTGGAACGGTGATTTTCCTGTCAAGCGGTGCACCATGTTATTGAATGTAAACTCTGCTTGAGACAAGGTCAAATCTTATTGCTTTGGTTTTTCTCCTGAAATACAACGAAGGAGGTTTTTCAACGTGCGATTCATAACATCGATCTACCCATCAGTCTGTGGGTGGTAGGCGCTACTGAATTGAAGTCGTGTATCGAATTGAGTCCACGAATTCCGTCAAAAGTGGCTAATGAACTTCGTGTCACGATCATAAATAATGGTCTTGGGGACCCCGTGGTAGCCGTACGACCTCCCTGAAGAATAGATTCACCATATGTGTTGCATCGAAGGTCTTCTTGCATGAGATAAAGTGCGTCATCTTGGAGAAACGATCTACCACCATGAACACCGAATCCATGTCGCGTTGTGTTCGTGGGAGACCATGCATGAAGTCTATAGATAAATGCTCCCAAGGACCATCAAGCACAGGTAACGGGGTGTAGAGGCTCGTATTCTGAGATTGCCCCTTGGAGGTCTGCCAAACATGACAATGTTGTACAACTTTTCCAAATCAAGTACCAATTACAGCCAGTAATACCGCTCTTCCATAAGAGCTCGCATTTTGTCTCACACAAGGTGTCCACCGAGGCCACCTCCATGTAGGTCCTGAATAATCCTCTCTCTCAGTGAACTTTGGGGGATGCACAATCAATTATCTTTGAAAAGGAAACCATCCTGTATATGAAGGTCATCGGGGTGACCTTCTTGGCACTTCATCCAAGAATCTTTGAAGTCCTTGTCTTCGGTATACAGCTCCTTGAGAGAGTCGAAGCCGACCACCTCGTTGCTCATCATAACTAGTGATGCGAGACAACTAAGTGCATCAGCCACCCTGTTCTACTGCCCTGACTTGTTCTTCAGAACGAAAATGAATTCCTGTAAAAACGCAACCCATTTCGTATGCACACGATTCACGTTAGTCTGACTATTAATAAACTTTAATGCTTGATGGTCAGTATACAGAACAAACTCTCTTTGAATCAGATAATGCCGCCAATGTGATAGTGCCTGAACAACTGCGTACAACTCAAGCTCATAAGTCGACCACTTCTTTCAGGCATCACTAAACTTTTCGGTGTAGAAGGCTACCGGCCTGCCTTCCTGTAATAATACTCCTCCAATTCCGACGTATCAAGCGTCACACTCAACCTCAAACAGCTTGTCGAAATTAGAAAGCACCAAGACTGGTGTCATGGATAAACTATACTTGATCTTATGAAAGCTCTTGTCAGCTTCATCGGTCCACTGAAACGGTTTTTTTTCATGCAATATACAATAGGCATGACTATTGTGCTAAAATTTCGTACGAATCGACAATAGAAAGTCGTCAACCCGTGAAAACTCTCCACCTCATGAATGTTTGTCGGGATTGGCCATTTCCTAATGACTCGCACCTTTTCATCGTCCACATGGATGCCTGTGGACGTTATAACAAATCCTAGAAACAACAGGTTGTCCGTTAAAAAACTACACTTCTTCAAGTTGAGGTACAACTTGTTAATTTATAAGACCTGCAGCACCAGCTTGAGATGTGTCTTGTGCTTCATCTCATCCTAGTTATATATCAGTATATCATCAAAATATACTACCACAAATCAGCAAGTGAACAGTTTTAAAACTTAATTTATCAAACACATAAAAGTACTTAGTGTGTTCGATAGGCCGAAGGGCATGACCAGCCACTCATACAACCCTTCTTTGGTCTTGAATGTCGTTTTCCACTCATCATCGGGTCGGATATGAATTTGATAGTACCCGCTACTTATGTCTAGTTTAGAGAACACCTTGGCCCCTTCTAGCATATCGAGTATGTCGTCCAATCGTGGTATTGGGAACCGATATTTGATGGTAATTTTGTTGATTACTGATCAAGGTCGAATACTGCATATTAGACCCCAGTTATTACCTGATCTTAAGTACATGATAGCGCCTAATGTCGGTATTTAACTGTGTTTTGTTGCAGGATGAAATAAAGAGCGTTGATTGAAAAAACATATTAAAAGAGTGGATCTGACACTCCGAAGTCACCAGAGCAAGGAACGGACTTCAGAGGACCAATAGTGATGGATTTACATGCCAGGGATCCGAGGAAATCAAGCCGTTCGCATCAAACGGGCCCGAAAACCATCTAGAATGCAAGATCACAGGGTTCCCACCATCCGATCAGCCCGAAACTTCATACATGGTCTGAGGGACATAAAGTAACCGTACACGTCAAATTTTAGCTCCCAGATCTTTGTAGAAGTGGTCCAACAGACAAATCAGCCCCTGAATCGTCAATTTGCGGCCCGCCTGAGCTCTGGATATGCCTAAAAATTGGTTTCAACACATTATATGAGGGGATAAAACAGATGGTTGGATTGGATTGCTCGTAAACATCTTAGAGGACCCCATACGTATGGTGGGTGTGCACCGAGCGGTGCATCTCAGCAGCCGCACCGGACCAAAAGACTCGGTCAAAGTCGGCTAGACCGACCGACTCTAACGCAAAAAAACGGATTCTCCGTTTTCAAACAGCGTTAACGCGGTTTGATTTCGGTTTTAGTTGTGGACCCCACTCATTGTCCAAACGTCCAATCTAGACCGTCCATTGTCTCTCTAGTATCGATATCATCGACGTGTAGGTGGCCGAATCTCAAATGGGAGCGATTATGGAAATCTAACCGTTTAAAAGCATCTTGGACGGCGGAGCAGAAATCAGGTGGACCGCATCAATGGACACCACAAAACTATCCCTTCCTGAACGGTTTTTCGAGAGGGATCCAATGAACGGAGTGGATTTCGCAATGCAAGATCAACGTGGGCCCCACCATTTTCGCAGCGGAAGCCGTCCGCGTCCCTATTTCGCGTCAGCGAACGACCGGCCGCTGGCCGTTTTTGCGAAGCGTTGTGGGCCCCACCCGTCACTGTACGACTGATCCGAGCCGTTCATCTTGTAGATGACCGCGAGCACTACAAACCCATGGTGATATTCCACTCCCATGCGTACGCATGTGCATGATACAGAGGCCACAAAAGGGCTACCCTGCAACGTTCAAAACTGATCTCTTCGTGTTTTCTTCTCTAGGCCGCGTTAATGGACGTTCAAAACCACCCATTCTTAACTGAAATTTCGTCCTGAATCCAATGGACGGGGTGGATTTTTCAGAAAACACTTCGGTGGGGCCCACCAATCATGGCTGCGAAAATTTCCATTCCATGTCCTGCTACAACTCTGCCACTGATCCAGCTTTCCAGCAACTATAAAAAATGAGTCTTGGACATGGAAAATTCATTCAGAAACAGGGAGGAGTTCCAGATCTACAGCAAGGGAGAGAAGAAAGAGAAGAAAGAGAAGAAAGAAGAGAGAGAAATCGGTTTGATGTTTTCTTTTATGAATTTCTATTTATCCATCTGTTTAATGGATTTTATGGGTAACTAATCTCTCAGCTAGGGCTGAGATGAAACCCCTAATTTGAACACCCTTTGCTCTATGATGATTTTACTTTAATCAGATTGATTTATTTCTTTCCCTAGTGTGCTTGATTGTTTTAATTTCTATACTTCTCCATCTATGAACTTGATCAGAGTCTATGGATGGATGTGGTCAGGATGCTTATTCTAGGTGCTTGTATCTGATCATGAACAAGTTCCTATAGAGGAAGAAACAGGGTGCTTTACTGAATTGCATATTCCATATGCCCGATTTGGACATGGGATATGTTCTTCATGGCATTGCTTAAAGGAATTAGACAATCTGTATGCCCGATTAAGGACACAGATTGTGCTTTCTCTAGATAAGTTAGATCAATCTAAATTAAGGTGAATTAACAGACAAAACAAAGGTTAGGATAATTAGGGGTGGATTCGAAAGTCCCAGTGCTCTCTCTGATTGAATTTTCTTCCCTATTCTCAATTATTTTTTTCATAGATTTGTGTTAGTAATTCGCTACATTATTTGTTGAATTAGTTAAGGAGAATCATAGATTTGAATTGTGACGACCAGTCCTTGTGGGATTCGACCTCGATCTTACCGAGTTTATTACTACATCACAACCCTATACTTGGGGAGTGAACAAGTTTTTGGCGCCATTGCCGGGGACCGTTTCGATCCAAATTGAATTTAGGATTCTCTCTTATCATAATTCATAGCTTAGGATTTTACTAACTTAGAGTTCTTTTCTTTATTTTAGAAATTAACCTATTTCCTGTTTTGTAGGGTCCTGAGATAAACTTCAAATTTGGTAATCCCTTTCTAAATTCTTTACTTTTTCTAATTTTTATTTTTATTTTTACTTTTTAGAAATTTTCTAAATTCTAGAATTTCTTTTGAATTTTTAAATTTTCTATTTTTAGATTTGGATTCTTCTCTTTAGTAACTTTTTTTTTTTTTTTTTTTTTTTTTTTTTTTTAGTTTTAGAAATTTCTTTTTCCTTTTTAGAAACTTACTTAGCTTTTTATTTTTAGTAACTTTCTTTTTTTAGGATTTCTTTTTCCTTTTTAGAAACTTACTTAGTTTTTTTTTTTTTTTTAGAAACTTTCTTTTTTTAGAAATTAACCGTTGCTTAGGATTTTTCTATCATTATTTTAGGAAACTTGATTTGTTTTGTTTCTATTTTCAGGAATTGAGGAAGAAAGCTACTAAGTGAGGAGGAGCTTCTTAAATCTTTGACATCACATCCATCTTCCGGGACTCTTTCTTCTCCTGTTCTTCTTTCTTCCCTTTCTTATTTACATAGTTTTAACTTGTTTCTAGTTTTCTTTCTCTTAGGTTGTTACTTAGTTTATGCTAGGACGTAGATCTCTAGATAAAGAACTAGCACCTTTTGATCCTGAAATAGAAAGAACATTCCATAGAAGATTGAAAGACATCCCAGTTGAAATGGCAGAAGAGAATGGAACTAAAACTCTTAGAGATTATTCAGCTCCTGTCCAATTCAATGCGCCTTCATGCATAGTGTTGCCCACCATCACGGCAGCACACTTTGAACTCAAGACTGGGGTCATACAGTTGTTGCCTTCCTTTTATGGGTTGGATAAGGAGGACCCATATCATCATGTGAAAGAATTCCTAGACATTTGCTCCACCTTTAAATTTCAAAACTTCTCAAACGATTCGATCCGCCTACGCCTGTTTCCTTTTTCTTTAAAGGATAAGGCGAAAGCATGGTTGAATTCTCTAGAAGTTGGGTCTATCACTACATGGGACCAATTGTCTAGGAAGTTCTTAAACAAGTTCTTCCCTGTTCACAAAACTAATGCTCTCCGTAGAGAAATCACTAATTTCACACAAAAAGAGCGAGAACACTTTCATGAATGTTGGGAAAGATGGAAGGACTTGCTTCTTAAATGTCCACACCACGGTTTTGAGAAGTGGCAACAAGTGCAATACTTTTATGACGGTCTGACACCCCAGAACCATCGCATGGTTGATGCCACCAGTGGAGGGTCCTTCATGACCAAAAGCGATACCGAAGCGTGAAAATTCTTTGAAACCTTGTGTGAAAACTCCCAGCAATGGGACTATTCAGATAGAGGTGAAAGAAGTTCCCAACCACAAAAGAGAGGTGGCATATATGAGATAGGAGTCACACCAGATCTCCATGCCAAGATTGATGGCCTGACAAAGAAGGTTGATGCTCTGATGTTACATAATGGACCTCCACAAACAACTCAAGCCGAGGCTTGTGCCATATGTTCTAGTCCTACCCATCCTACGCAATCTTGCCCATCTGGTACAGCATTTCCAGAATTCCTCTCTGAACAAGTTCATGCTTTGAACACCTTTCAGAAACCTGGGAATGATCCTTACTCGAACACGTACAACCCAGGGTGGGCTAGGCATCCGAATTTTTCTTGGGCAAAAGGACCGCAACAAGGAGGACCATCTGAAAATCCTCCTATGCAACCTCAGCAGTTTCCGCAATATCAACAACTGCCTGCACAATCAAGGAAACCATCTCTTGAGGATACACTCCATCTTTTTATGCAGAGTTCTCTCCAATTCCAAAAAGACACCCAACAAACCTTACTAGCCAACCAGCAAAGCTTACATGCAAATGCACAATCCATTGCCAAGCTGGAAGTACAAATGGGTCAACTAGCTGCCACATTGAGTGAGAGAGAGAAGGGTAAGTTCCCTGGCCAACCTGTGGCTAATCCAAAGGGACAGTATGAGATTGGCTCTAATTCCAACTAAGGGCAATACCATGAGCAAGCCAAATCGATCATTACCCTTAGGTCAGGCAAACAGATTGACAACAAAATAGAGATACTTAGGGATGAATCAAATCAAAGTGAAGCAGAGAGACAACCAATGCATCCAAAGTCCAAAAACTCTCTGACTCTCCAAGAGCCGCTGACGTGCCACCTTACGTGCCCAAAGCACCCTTTCCTCAACGTCTGGCACCAATGAAGAAAAGAAACAACTTTGATGAAATCCTGGACGTGTTTAAAAAAGTGCAAGTCAACATCCTGTTACTTGACGCTATTAAGCAAGTCCCTGCTTACGCTAAGTTTCTTAAAGATTTATGCACTCAAAAGCGTAAGCAGAATGTTCATAAGAAAGTCTTCCTTGCAGAGCAGCTCAGCTCCATGATTCAACATAACACCCCTCCTAAATTTAGGGATCCAGGAGCTCCCACCATCTCTTGTGGTATAGGAGATCATAAAATCGGGAAGGCATTACTTGATTTAGGGGCGAGCGTCAATTTGTTACCATATTCGGTTTATGAGCAGCTAGGACTTGGTGAGTTGAAACCGACTAAAATAACATTACAACTAGCTGATAGATCTGTCAAGGTGCCCTGGGGTGTTATTGAAGATGTACTAATCCAAGTTGACAAATTTTATTTTCCAGTGGATTTCATAGTTATAGATACTCAGCCTGTTCAGAATCCTCATAATCAGATCCCAGTCATTTTGGGTCGTCCATTTTTGGCCACATCTAATGCTATTATAAATTGCAGGAATGGAGTTATGAAGTTGTCATTTGGTAACATGAATATTAAACTTAATGTTTTTAATGCAGGACAACAATCCGCAGATTTGGACGACATATTTGAAGTGGACATGATCGATAGTCTAGTGCAGGACTCCTTCCGAAAATCTTTTGAAGATCCACTTGAGACCTGCTTAGCACAACATGGCATGGATTTTGACATGGATAGTCTCATTCACGAAGTCAATGCACTGCTCGACTCTACTCCTACATTGGAGACTGAAAATTGGAAAGCGAAAGTGGAACCCCTTCATCCCTTTAAGACTCTGCCTGACAGCACAGTTCCTAACTCTGAGAAGGCAAAGAAGAGCAGGTTACTTAATGTTCTTCGAACATATAAGGCAGCAATTGAACGGAAGATAGCAGAAATACAAGGAGTGTGCCCCACTGTATGTAAGGATCATGCTGTGGAAATGTCACGTAAAATGCAAAGGAAGCATGATCCTAACATGGAAGAAGTTGTTCGAGCAGAAGTCCTTAAATTATTTGACGACAGTGTCAGTTACCTCATTGCAGATAGCACAGCTCATGGGAACTCACATCACTTGTCTGGGATTGGTTAACCACGTGTTGAGGTAAGTTCTTTGGCGGATCCTGGTCTTAAAGATTAATGAATTCATGGTCCGTTCTTGTCTGGCTGAAGACGTTAAACTTAGCGCTCCTGGGAGGCAACCCAGCATTTCATTTGATTTCTTTTTCCTTGTTAGTTAGTTCAATGTTGTGGGTAACATTACTGCAAACCCTCACGAGACTACAACTCGTCCACTAGGGGTAACCTAGGGGTTTAAAGGCTTGTTGCATATGCTAAATGCAATCGAGAGCACCTGCGAAAGTGGTATAGGTAGGATCTGTTATTTTACTGATTTCTCTCTTGTGCTGACCTACTTTTACGTTGAGAGCTTCTTGATTCTCCATCCAGGTACTATCTTTCCCTCACTCCTCTTTTCTTCTCGTTGTCTCATCTACATCGCACGCTTATTCCTTTTTACATTGAGGACAATGTAGAGTTTAGGTTGGGGGTAGGAGATTAGGTTACCTAATCAGTTTATTTTCTTGGTCTTGAGCAAAATTGTGAAAATTTTTTCGAATTCCTATTTAATTCAAAGTGATTTTGAAGGATAGTTGTGATTTTGAAAATACAAGATTCAGAATGTGAGAAATTTATGACTCTTGGATTCGGTTGTCTAGCAGATTTCACACTTAAGATTGAATTGTTAATCCACGATTAGAAGTTGTAAACATTGATTGAGCCATGATTTCACATATCAGATCTCGTTTACACATTAAGTTTTCAGTTCGATATTAATTGATAACATGGTAATCACTAAGCATGAAAGGAACGAGCCTGAAAAAACAAAAATTTTAGCATCAGTCGATAAAGAAGAATTGAAAGAATAAGTCGCATAATCATCATCATAGGTTTGTTCCTTATAGATGAAGATTCGATTCCTCATAGTTGACATAAGAAAAGATTTAGGCGACAAGTTTTCACCATAGGTTTGCTCCCTATAGGTGCAGATTTGATTCTCCTCCTTGGCGTACTATTCATAAAGAAAATTAAAAAAAAATGGTAGAATGAAAGGTTAATCTGTAAGGCAAGTGTTGGTTTCAGGTTTAGTCGTCATACACTCTGTTGTTAATTACCAATGATATCATGAAATTAACTATTGGATCTCTTAATGATCGTAAGCCGAGAATACACTATACACTAATGGAACTCAATGTTTAGGATGTTCTAATTCATGGCTTAATATTTTGAACTTGATTATGAAATTTATAGTGAACTTCATTCCAGGAGAAAATTCCACTCACCATGCATGAATCGTAAAATGATCACATCTCGACTATCAGTTCACAAGTCACTTGAATGTACAGGAATTGTCTTTTATTTCTGAAATTATTTTTCGCATGTTTTGCTCGGGACTAGCAAAATGCTGGTTGGGGGTTGTGATCAGGGTCGAATACTGCATATTAGACCCCAGTTATTACCTGATCTTAAGTACATGATAGCGCCTAATGTCGGTATTTAACTGTGTTTTGTTGCAGGATGAAATAAAGAGCGTTGATTGAAAAAACATATTAAAAGAGTGAATCTGACACTCCGAAGTCACTAGAGCAAGGAACGGACTTCAGAGGACCAATAGTGACGGATTTACACGCCAGGGATTCGAGGAAATCAAGCCGTTCGCATCAAACGGGCCCGAAAACTATCTAGAATGCAAGATCACAGGGTTCCCACCATCCGATCAGCCCGAAACTTCATACATGGTCTAAGGGACATAAAGTAACCGTACATGTCAAATTTTAGCTCCCAGATCTTTGTAGAAGTGGTCCAACAGACAAATCAGCCCCTGAATCGTCAATTTGCGGCCCGCCTGAGCTCTGGATATGCCTAAAAATTGGTTTTAACACATTATATGAGGGGATAAAACAGATGGTTGGATTGGATTGCTCGTAAACATCTTAGAGGACCCCATACATATGGTGGGTGTGCACCGAGCGGTGCATCTCAGCAGCCGCACCGGACCAAAAGACTCGGTCGAAGTCGGCTAGACCGACCGACTCCAGCGCAAAAAAAACGGATTCTCCGTTTTCAAACAGCGTTAACACGGTTTGATTTCGGTTTCAGTTGTGGACCCCACTCATTGTCCAAACGTCCAATCTAGACCGTCCATTGTCTCTCTAGTATCGATATCATCGACGTGTAGGTGGCCGAATCTCAAATGGGAGCGATTATGGAAATCTAACCGTTCAAAAGCATCTTGGACGGCGGAGCAGAAATCAGGTGGACCGCATCAATGGACACCACAAAACTGTCCCTTCCCGAACAGTTTTTCGAGAGGGATCCAATGAACGGAGTGGATTTCGCAATGCAAGATCAACGTGGGCCACACCATTTTCGCAGTGGAAGCTGTCCGCGTCCCTGTTCCGCGTCAGCGAACGACCGGCCGCTGGCCGTTTTTGCGAAGCGTTGTGGGCCCCACCCGTCACCCGTACGACTGATCCGAGCCGTTCATCTTGTAGACGGCCGCGAGCACTACAAACCCATGGTGATATTCCACTCCCATGCGTACACATGTGCATGATACAGAGGCCACAAAAGGGCTGCCCTGCAACGTTCAAAACTGATCTCTTCGTGTTTTCTTCTCTGGGCCGCGTTAATGGACGTTCAAAACCACCCATTCTTGACTGAAATTTCGTCCTGAATCCAATGGACGGGGTGGATTTTCCAGAAAACACTTCGGTGGGGCCCACCGATCATGGCTGCGAAAATTTCCATTCCATGTCCTGCTACAACTCTGCCACTGATCCAGCTTTCCAGCAACTATAAAAATGAGTCTTGGACATGGAAAATTCATTCAGAAACAGGGAGGAGTTCCAGATCTACAGCAAGGGAGAGAAGAAAGAGAAGAAAGAGAAGAAAGAGAAGAAAGAAGAGAGAGAAATCAGTTTGATGTTTTCTTTTATGAATTTCTATTTATCCATCTGTTTAATGGATTTTATGGGTAACTAATCTCTCAGCTAGGGCTGAGATGAAACCCCTAATTTGAACACCCTTGCTCTATGATGATTTTACTTTAATCAGATTGATTTGTTTCTTTCCCTAGTGTGCTTGATTGTTTTAATTTCTATACTTCTCCATCTATGAACTTGATCAGAGTCTATGGATGGATGTGGTTAGGATGCTTATTCTAGGTGCTTGTATCTGATCATGAACAAGTTCCTGTAGAGGAAGAAACAGAGTGCTTTACTGAATTGCATATTCCATATGCCCGATTTGGACATGAGATATGTTCTTCATGGCATTGCTTAAAGGAATTAGACAATCTGTATGCCCGATTAAGGACACAGATTGTGCTTTCTCTAGATAAGTTAGATCAATCTAAATTAAGGTGAATTAACAGACAAAACAAAGGTTAGGATAATTAGGGGTGGATTCGAAAGTCCTAGTGCTCTCTCTGATTGAATTTTCTTCCCTATTCTCAATTATTTTTTTCATAGATTTGTGTTAGTAATTCGCTACATTATTTGTTGAATTAGTTAAGGAGAATCACAGATTTGAATTGTGACGATCAGTCCTTGTGGGATTCGACCTCGATCTTACCGAGTTTATTACTACATCACAACCCTATACTTGGGGAGTGAACAATTACCCGGCTATTGACACACATGTACTAGCTTCCATTTTTTTAGCGTTAATAATGCTGGTATGACACATGGGCTCATGCTCTCTCTCAAAAGACCCTTACGGATCAATTCCTCCACTTACCCCTGAAGTATCTCAGACTCCTTCGGACTCATCCAATAATGAGGGCGGTTGGGTAGGCTAGCCCCCGGGATGAGGTGTATGTGATGTTGGATGTCCCTCATTGGGGGCAATTCATCAGGTAAATCTTTAGGCCAAACTTCTTTGAATTCGTTTAGCAATAGTCTTAAACTTGAAGGAATGTTTAAGGGTTCTAATTCCTCGCCCTTCACCATTATGGTGTATACCTTGCCGGTTTCCTTGGATTCCTCCATGAAATCCCGAATGGTCAAGAGGGAACACCCATCCACTTTAGAAGCTTCAGGGTGGTTCTCTTGTGTTATAAGGGTAAGGATTATTTTTCAACTATTCTTAACGAATATGTAGACATGTCTCATCCTCAATGGGTCGCATCACAGTCTGACTGCTAGGGTCGACCGAGTAACATATGACATACTTCCATGTCGATCACGTCACAAAGTATTTGATCCTTATAATTTTTGCCAATTGAAAACGAGATAGTGCATTGTTCAGTTAACTTAGTCTTGTTCACCTTTTTTATCCAGTCAATTGAGTGCGGGGAAGGATGTTTTGTCGTTGGTAACTGCAACTTGTCCACCATCACTCTTGAGTCGATGTTCTCGCTACTATCACTGTCTATGATCACATCACAGACATTTCCATTGACAGTGCACCGCATACGGAATATATTGTGTCGTTGTGGATGTAATTCCTACCGTGGGGTATACAGTAATCGCCTCACAACTAGAGATTTGCCACGATCATTGCTTGTCAATTCATCGCCATCTGCTATTTCCTCAGTAGCTTGTTCATATTCATCAAAGCCAGGGTCTTCTTCTGCGGCCTCACATTTAGTGCCCCCTTCGTTTATGGTCAAGTGTGTTGCGGGACATTGAGAACAGGTGTTTAATAAGTGGCCCAGTTGGCCACAGCAGTAACAATAGTTCGACCTTGGCCGAACGTAAGGATTTGGAATTCTACTTGGGCACGTGGTTGTGGGTGTTACACGTTGAGGCATATATGAGCTGCTCCCCGTATCACGGTTTGCGGTTGAAGGAGTTAAGGACATTCTCCTACTAGTTCTTTTCCTCGTGTCAGCACTGGATCCTGCGCACGACCTGTTATGGGGGGTCAAGTTAAAGGATAAGGCCGATTCGAAATTCTTGCAAGCTACGTTTCTGTCCTACCTGCCAACTGAACCACTTCATCCACGGTCCCGACTAAGTGCATCTGAACTCGATCTTGAATTTGTCTATCGTAACCCTCTTATAAATAATGCTATCTTCTGTGACTCAGATTTTGACAGATTGTTTCGTATTGCCAACCGCTGGAATTATTCAGTGTAATCTGTGACGGTTCGATTTCCTTGTCGGCAATTCTGGTATTGCTGGAATAATATCTGCTCATAATCACTGTGGAGAAATGTGATCGAAGAATATGTCTCATCCGTGGCTATGATGAGATGGACGCTTTGTTCTGGCGGACTTGTGAGAGTTGTAATTGCTCACCCCATGCAGAAACACCAGATTTTAATTTAAACGCTACCAATTTTATCTTTCTATGATCTGGCATGTCCATATAATGAACATATCTCTCTACTTCGGCTAGTCAATCGACGAATCTTCTATGTGTAATAAACCATTAAAATTAGGAAGTTCAGCCTTACCTCGATAGTCCCTTTCAGCATGATATAGATGATCGCCTCTATGGATTAGTCGTTGGGCAAAACCTTCATTAAGGTCCTCGTCGCTAGAACTTAAATCATCTGGTATAGCCCTATGGTTTGCCAGTTGTAGTGCTCTACAGAAATCGGGGTTGTGCCGTATAGCAACCACGGGCGGTGGAGCAACTATAGGCGGCAGAGCACCACCTAGGGCTCGGGGCGGAAGTAGCACATCCGCAAGATAGTCGAGGATTACTTGCAGCCCTTACACGATCAATTAACTCTCCCAGTGGAAAGCTTTCATTCTTTTCGCAAGATCACAAATCCCCGGATCACCGTCCACAGGATTTTGGCTCATACCTTTGTTGTTTGCCATTGGCTCGAGGGGAATCCTCGCTCTGATACCAATTGACGTAGGGATGAACATGATAAGGTTGAGCACTGTCTTCCCCAAGAGGATAACTATTCCGAATCCACGGAATTTCTCTGGACTCCTCATAGAAGCTTCTTGAATCCACAAGAAAGAAAGCAAACAAAATAGAAAGTAAATTCTATAAAATTTGAAATTGATTAATGAATGAAATAAACGAGTTCACAACCCTTTAAATAAGGATACCAAGCAATGGGAGAGAAATTAGAAGCAAACTACAACTAAAACTCTTAGAATTCGCAACTTACTTATAGACGACAGTCGTGATGTCTACTAGCATGCAAGGTTTTCTGCCAAAAATAGTAAGTGTCCTATTTAGCTTCACCAAACCGTTCTCCTAATTATTCTAAGCCCTTTTCATGACGGGCGCAAGTCCTAAAGCCCAATGGATGAAGAGTTATAATAAAACTAAAACTAATATTTATAATAAAAATGGAATTAAAATAGGGAAACGACCGTCGATCTGGGGGTATTTCACAAATCCGTCTTGCGCAACCCGGCATAGCGGGGTCGTTGGATAAAGTAGCTCGTTCTACCCCAAAATCATTTATTTTACCCCTGATAACTCATTCTGAATTGTGAGATACACCTGATCTAAAGTCCGACGGTCCGGATTACTTCCGTCGTCAATTGAGCCTTTTCTGATCCATCTTAGCATGAAACTGTCAGCGACCCGCTCTACATCAGTTGGGCATGAGTTTCTATCTAAAGAAATAGTCTGGCTGGCTTTTGGTTTGGATCTGCATAAAGATCGGACCTAGCTGCCTGGTCCAGGTTAGTAACGGACTGGGCCAAGGTTTGGACTTGGATAATCTTTAGCCCACCAGCCCAGCCCATTTATGTATCGTTATCGTCTTTTATCCTGTATGGTGCATGCTTTTCATAGAGTACCATCGGGCCCATCAAGCGATTCTACGATACATGTGGCACATGCATATGCTAATCAGGACCCTCGCACTTGTGGGCCATTATGCAAATAGCCCATGACCGCCGAATCACTAATGATTAGGACCATCTGATGATTAGGATGGTATAACTTGTGCACTGTGCAGTCCATGAAGTGAAATCATAATAGCATTTCTCATACAATTAGTGCCCACGAGAGAGATTCCATCATCTTTCAATCAACGATTCAGATTCTTCCTAGATTTAAACAAAACCAACTACATTATCAAAGTAATCCATCCACTCTATGTAAGACTCTTATCAGGTGGGCCACACAAGATCATCGGTTTACATTTGACCATTGGATTATTCAGATTGAGCGATTCAGTGGGCCCCAGACGCTTGAACTGTGGTCCCTATACACAGTTATTAAGCCAAATATAAAAACCTTCTGCGTGAAAATCTTAGAGTAGAGAAGTGTAATGGATAAGTTCATCTAGCCCTTTTTCCTATAAATAGATGTCTTGATCCCTTCACCAACCTAGCATCCTTTGGTAACATCGAGGCATCCCGAATGTCGTCCCAATCAGGTTCCTCATTATTGATGCATATACAATCCGTCAATACCGCAATACCTAAACAGCACTCTTCAGCTAACAACAGTCCAGCTGCACTCGAAACAATGGAAGAAAGATCCAATTGATCATGACTTTGTACATTCGAGAAGTCGACGGACAGAAATCGAAATGGCCCACATCTTTCTCAAATCAAGCTGAACGATGAGGTCGACGTATTACTGGTGGAGGCTTTGGAGCTCTCGGACGCATGTTTGTGGCATATTTTCATGTCCATGAAATCTGTGATCACTCCCGGCTGTGAGATTGGGACATCCCTAATGTCAATCTCGTCCAATAACATCTTTACAACATTCGGCATCTGCGGTCTGCGGCCTGGCATCTCTTGCACACATAGAAGAGCCACTTTCAGGAATCGGACAGCTTCGTCGCCAGGGAATTCTCCTTTTAGTATGGGGTCCACCAGTTGCAGAAGTTCATTGGCATTATACAGCTCCCATGCCTACACCGCAAAATTCAAGTCATCATGGCTGTTCATCTGGTGGGCCTAACTATTAGGCTGATCTGGTTCTCAGGTGGACCACACTATGTAGAGCTAAAAGGGTCCGATCTACCCACGATGATAATAAACTTGTTCTGGACATGGGATGCATGGTCCCTGCTGAAACAGCCGTGAGCATTCAAGCATATCCAAGATCACCAGATATTAGCATGTAATCAAAGCCATTCAAATGGTGGGCCCAAAGATCAGGCTGGATGGTTCTCGAGTGGGCCCACACTAGACATTTATAAGGGCAAACTGTCTAGATTATGCATGGGACGGCCAAAATGACATTGAACATTATAGTGCCCAAAAATCATCTGATGGCCCAAAAATCAGGCCGGTCTGGTTCTGAGGTGGGCAACATTTGCACGGAGAATGGACAGTTAAAAGGGTCCACTGTCAAGAATAAGAATTGGACGACAATGGACCCATTATCTGTTACCATCCAAATCTTATTTTCATGGGCCCACCGAAATGGGCCATGGATACTGTTTAAGAGGACCCAAGATCACTAGATAATAGCAATTTATCTCACCTGTGTTACGAGGTACTGTTCAAGCTCCACTGCGAAGTCTGTAACAGATCGGCCACTGATTATTTCTAGTAGGAGCACCCCGAAGCTGTAGACGTCGGATTTTCGAGTCAGCTGCCCTCGCACGGCATATTCCGGAGCTAGGTACCCTCTTCAGTATTTAGCATTTGCATGAAATTTCAGGAAAAGAAGAAGAAGATTAGATCATGTGGTCAGATGATTTGATCAAACATCAGCAACACTGATAGGAGCCAATGGGCTAGATTGGGCCCTCGAATTCAGGCCCAAACACAGATCATGATCCAAAATAGGCCTCAATAGGCCCAGTTCAGACCCAAGAGGACTAACATTGAGCCCAACCTTGGTTTGTGTTGAAGCAAGCCCAATGGGCCATCCGGCTGATCAGGGCCATTCATATTATAAAAAAATGAGAACGATCCAGAAAGGGATGAGCTTCCAACTTACATGGTTCCAGCCACACGTGTGCTAATGTGAGTGATGTTATCAGGGAAGAGCTTTGCAAGGCCAAAGTCTGAAATTTTTGCTGTAAGATCTTGATCAAGAAGTATATTGCTAGCTTTAATATCTCGATGAACAACGTGCGGTTTGATCTCGTCATGAAGATAGGCCAGGCCGTGAGCCACCCCGAATGCGATTCTACTCCGCACTTTCCAACTGAATTTAGCTCCTTTGCGCTCTTTGCCTAATATGGGAGGGAAGGGAAAATGTGCTGTGTCAGTTGTATTTGTAAGCTGTTATTGCATTAATCAAAATTGATAGGGATTAATCTAATACACTTATATATATATATATATATATATATATATATATATATATATATATATATATATATATATAATATATATATATATATAAAATTAAAAAAAAAAAAAATTAAAAGAGGAAATTACTTAAATCTTTAGTGGGACTTTGACCACTCAATGGATGATAGTAATCATGTGGTGGGTTGATCGATATAACATTCGGTAGGAAGCCCATCCATAATAAGGCCCACCTGATCATCGTGGTTGACGTGGCAAGTGTACACTGTAAATTCTGAGGGTGAAGTGGGTCGATCCAAAAAGAGGGAGTAAAATGGGAGTAGAAAAATACCGAGCAAGGCTTGGGAAAGGCTGTTGTTGGGCATGTGGTCATAGACCAAAATTCGATTGAGACCTTGGGAGCAGCAGCCTCTCAGTTTAACAAGATTCTCGTGTCTGACATTCGACATTGCAGCTATCTCAGCCAAGAACTCCCTCTCTCCTTGTGTTGATTCCACTGATAGTACTTTCACGGCCACTTCACTTCCGTCTCTCAGCTTTCCCTACACATTCCAACCCCACAATTTCATTAGACATACATACATGGAAAGAGAGAAAGGGCCCACAGCTCACGTGGGGTCATGAACATATATGACATTGTGTGAATAAGGTGGAACATCTCTAACTCGTTCACTTATCTTTTTTAATTCGAGAGATGGTTATAATGATGACTTTTTACAAAACTGCAGTATTAAAGATGTCAATGGAGAAGGTACAAGAATATCTATACCCACCCAACTAATCTAATTCCAAATACAATCATACCCACATGAACTGGGCACCGATACGTGTACCCTACAGGTTGTGGCTGTACCCATTATGGAATCAGGCATCTTTTTATGATTTTGAGATTTACACACACACACCCCGCATTAATTCAAAAACTTAAATTTTATAGTAGATTAATAAAAATAAAAATAAAAATAAAACTAGAAATTTCTCTTTCAAAAAGCTTGAGCCTGTTTGAGAGCGTGGATTTGGAACCCTAATTCGGAATCCCCTCAATTTGAAATCCTCCTTTTGTATTTGTCACCCTGGATTCAGAATCCCAGTCATCCAAAAGTAGCTATACATAGGGGTTTGAATTTAATTACTAAATCAACTTTAATATCTTTAATTATTGTACATATGTAATGTTTGGTACAATGGTTGTAATGAGCCTGTTGAAATAAAATATATACTTTGTCCAAAAATGATGAAATTTCAAGTCCGCGGATGGGTTACAAGCACAAGATCACATCCAAGTGACTAACCAACAATTTTTAATCATTGATTTACATGGGCAACAATGTTTGGACGACACTTATCATCATATTAAAGTAATTATAATGATGCAATTGATTATTTGATAGTTTCAGAATATCATTAATGACCCATGTACCTAGTGACACAAATGCTACACATGCAACTTGTTATGGGTAAAAATGGACTGACTAAAGAGAAAAGGTCGGCTCAGACATCTCAGCGGGACATGAGGTCAACCAGCGTCAGTCATGATCAATAAGCTCGTCAATGGCCAAGAAAGAGATGTCGGCCAAAACCACCTCGGCCTTGGCAGAGCAGCTCGGCCTCAACAGGTCAGCTCGGCCTCAGCAGCTCAGCTCGGCCTCGACAACTCAGCTCGACCTCAACAGGTCTGCCTGCCCTCGGCAGCTCAACTTGACCTCGGCAGCTTAGGTCGGCCTCGACAACTTAGTTCGGCCTCGGCAGGTCAGCTCGGCCTCGGTAGGTCAGCTCAGCCTCAATAGACCATAACTCGGAGCGATTTAGTCGTGCTTGGGTCAATTCGAGTTGTCCATGACCGAGTAATAGAGCTCAGTTATGGTGAGCCCAATCCAAGTAGTCCTCGGTCGTTTGATAGAGGTCGGCTGAGATAAGCTCGGCTCTGGACGTCTTTGCTCGACCATGAAGGCTCGACCAAATCAGTTAGGTACGAGATTCTCTCCCAGTAACACACGACAGGAGTAACCGCCCACGACGTGATTCTTGCATAATGTCGGCATCCATCACTCCCTAACATCTCATGTAATGACTGAAATTGTGCCTAGAATTACGGACCACACTGTCCTATTTTCACTATAAATAAGAGTCCCATCTACATTGAAAGGTACGCAAAATCTCTCACCCGAAACCTACCAACACTACTTAGACCTAGATTCCTAGCCTGACTTTGACATCGAAGGGTCCCCTGCTCTAGCCAAGGTCTCCTTTGTTCTTCTCCTGTGCAGGCTTACAGGATTCGACGTGAGTGCTCGGAGCTCGGTGAGGGTGAACCAGATTTTTACATCAACATTTTGGTGCATTATGTGGGAAACCGAATAAAAGTCCGTTCCTGCTCTACCAAAAAACCTCAATTGCAAAAGCAAAGAAGAAAAGCTCTAATAGTCATTGCTGCAGCCAAGCGAGAGCACTTCGTGAAGCATTTGTTGCAGCCACGTCAGAGCTCTTCCTAAAGCATCTACTGCAACTAAGCCAGAGCTCTTCCAGAAGCATTTGCTGTAGCCAAGTCAGAGCTCTTCCAGAATCATTTGCTGAAGCTAAGCAAGAGCTCTTCCTGAAGCATTTGTTGCGGCTAAGTCAGAGCTCTTCCTAAAGCATTTGCTGCAGCCACGTCAGAGCTCTCCTGAAGCAGTTGCTGTAACCAAGCCAGAGCTCTTCTGGAATCATTTGCTAACCAAGTCAGAGCCCTTCTTGAGTCATTTGCCGTAGCCAAGCGAGAGCTCTTCCTGAAGCATTTGTTGCGGCCAAGTCAGAGTTCTTCTTAAAGCATTTGCTGCAACTAAGTGAGAGCTCTTCCTGAAGCATTTGTTGTGGCCAAGTCAGAGCTCTTCCTAAAGCATTTGCTCTAGCCAAGTCAGAGTTGTGTCCCGTTGAGCTCCTTAATGGCCAAGCAAGAGAGGTCAGCCAAAACCACCTCAGCCTCGGCAGATCAGCTCGGCCTGGGCAGCCCAGCTCGGCCTTAACAGTAAACCGACGTCAAAGTTGTTCTTGCTTTACCAGAAAATCACAATGGCGAAAGAGAAGAGATCGGCTCGGACAAATCAGTAGGACATGAGGTCAGCCAGCGCCAGTCTGACCAATGAGCTCCTCAATGGCCAAGGAAGAGATGTCAGCCAAAATCACTTCAGCTTCAGCAGAGAAGCTCGGTCTCAACAACTCAGCTCGGCCTCGGTCAGCTCAGGTCAGCCTCGACAGGTCAGTTCGGCCTCGGCAGGTCAGCTCGACCTCAACAAGTCAGCTCGGCCTAAACAAGTTAGCTCGGCCTCAACAGGCCCACTCAGCCTCGGCAGCTTAGCTCGGCCTTGGCCATACCTACACAATATGATTTAGATCAGCGAGGCCACAGCGTTAAAGTTCAAGGCGGTAAACAAGCACTTTCTAAGAGAAGAAATGGACGGAATGAATCTATAGAACCCAGATCGATGACGGAGATCCTGAATGATAAGCTTGTACCAAAGGTGAAACTCCTCCTTTAGTACTCTCACCTTGTCGACCTGGGCTCAGAGGAAGGGAAAGAGCTCGGGCGGTCCCTTTGGATAAACTGTAGAGCAGCATAAAGAAACAGGTCAACTCAGCTCGCCCTCGGTCAGCTCAGCTCGGCCTCGACAGGTCAGCTCGGCCTCGACAAGTCAGCTCAGTCTCGACAGGTCAGCTTGGCCTCGGCAGCTCAGCTCGGCCTCGACAGTTCGACCTTGGCAGGACAGCTCAGCCTCAATAGCTCGGCCTCAGCGGGTCGGCATACTACTCGCAGGTCAGCTCGGCCTCGACAGTTCAGCCTCAACAATAAGGCTCGTCAGCCAACTCCGACCTTGACATCAAATACTGAGGGACGTATCGACTAAAGATATGGGGGCCTCTTATCCTGCCCATAGGATGCTAAACGCATGAAGGTCTACTACTCCCAGGGACTCAAGAGGTTATTCAACCAAGAGCACGTCGACTGACCGACCTACTCGATAAGGGTGACAATTCTTTTTAAAAGGAAAAAAAATCATCTACCATGAATTCTACTATAGAAAAGCTTCCCTAGATCGGGAAGAAAATCTCTTTTTCTACAATTTGAGCTACACGAACTACTGAGGACTTCTCTTAGTGTGAGGGAAAAACAATCCTCACCAATCGTCCGACCCTTAAAGAAGAGGTCGGACCACTAATTGGTAACGCTACTCGGATTGTGCGATCTACAATGAGGATCTCTTAGTGCAAGGAAAAATAATCTTCCTAAGTAAACTACTCGACTCCTCATGAAGGGGTCATTGCAGCCAACCCATCTGTTTGACAAAAGCAAAAGTTCCCCTGATAAAAGGAATAGCTCACTTCAATGCTCCTACTCGGCTAAAATGTCCGACCTCAACAAAACTAATTTACTTTCCAAGCCCACTACGCGAGCTCGAAAGTAGGGGGGCTTACTGTTATGGGTAAAAATGGACTGACTAAAGAGAAGAGGTTGACTCGGACATCTCAGTGGGACATGAGGTCGGCCAGCACTGGTCATGACCAATGAGCTCCTCAATAGCCAAGGAAGAGATGTCAGCCAAAACCACCTCGGCCTTGGAAGAGCAGATCAGCCTCAACAGGTCAGCTCGACCTCAACAGCTTAGCTCGGCCTCGGCGGCTCAGCTTAGCCCTGACAGCTCAGCTTGGCCTCTACAGCTCAGCTCGACCTCAACAGATCTGCCCGCCGTCGACAGCTCAGCTCGACCTCGGCAGGTTAGCTCGGCCTCGACAGCTTAGCTCGGCCTCGGCAGGTCAGCTCTACCTCAGCAGGTTAGTTTGGCCTCGGTAGGTCAGCTCGGAGCGATTTAGTCGTGCTTGAGTCAATTTGAGTCATCCATGACCGAGTAATAGAGCTCAGTTATGGTGAGTCCAGTCCAAGTAGTCCTTAGTCATTTAACAGAGCTCGGCTGAGATGAGCTCGGCTCTGGACGTCTTTGCTTGACCATGAAAGCTCGACCAAATCAGTTAAGTACGAGATTCTCTCCCAGTAACACACAACAGGAATAATTGCCCACGACGTGATTCTTGCATAACTGTCAGCATCCATTACTCTCTAACATCTCGTGTAATGGCTGAAATTGTGCCTGGAATTACGGACCACATTGTCTTATCTTCACTATAAATAAGAGTCCCATCTACATTGGAAGGTACGCAAAATCTCTCACTTGAAACCTACCCACACTACTTAGACCCAGATTCCTAGTTTGACTTTGGCATTGGAGGGTCCCCTACTCTAGCCAAGGTCTCCTTTGTCCTTTCGCTTACAGGGCTCGGCGTGAGTGCTCCAAGCTTGGCGAGAGTGAACCAGATTTTTGCATCAACACAACTCTTGAAAGGATTTTAAAGGTAATCCAAACTTTCACTTTGGATTTCAAACCCCTGTTTGAGGGGATTTGAAACCCCTTAATTAAAAACCCCCAATTACTTTATGTGCACACATATAAAATTTATAATAAGGTTTTGTGTTTGGTATGTGTCAGGGTATACCCACACCCGGTCCATTTTTAAATCGGGCTCAGGAACATACCCAACCTGACACCCATGCCAAAGCCAAAAAATAAAAATAAAAAAATAAAAAAAGAGGGGTTTTTATTATTATTTATTTTTTAGATATAAAGTGTCAATACCAGATTCATCTGACTTTGAATAAAGTTAATGACTGCCTGCACAGTTTATTATTTTCCACCAATATAAACATTAACTACAGTCCAACTAAAGGAATTCAATATCCTTTCCATCATAATCTCGCATCCAAACATGGAGAATACCATTCTCTTTTCGCTATCCATTCTTTATGACCACATACATTTGAACATGTTATATTTGCCATACCTTCGTGTGGAGTCCATATGATGTGTGAATGTCATCCAACCCGTCCATTAGATGTGCCTCTTCCATTTTATGCCCAGATCATAGAATCCTATCTAATCTACAACTCAGATTGGTCGCACCAAAGGGAACAATAGGGGACATTGGCCAAGGGATGCCCACCAAAGAAATTCAAGATGGAATGTGGAACCTGATGTCATCCAACATAGTAATCGGGTCCCGGATGAAGGGACACTGAAATTTAGGCCATTCAATCGGACCACAGAGAACGAATATATGTTTTAGGTGTGATTGTACATTGCCTGCTGTGGTGTGTCCAAACATCGTACAGATAATCCCAGGTTGTCTTTCTTTGTAAATCTTATTATGATTTGAAAAGGAAAAAAAAAAAAAAAAAACAGGAAGATGATTCTCAACATGGAAAGTGAATATGGGGAGGCACCAAATGCATGGTTTGGATTGTACGTACACATACGGAGTAGGCCCGCACAGCTCGAATAAATGGTATTGCTATTTGAAAACATATATGTATCATTCACCTTCTTTCATATACGTGTGGCCCACCTGCTGAATAGATCATCGTGAGTTTATTAAGAAAGGGGAGTTAACTGATGCTTAATACAGAGGCATTCCAAAGAAGTACGCCTGGCATGTTCAGCTCAACTCTTATACCACCCAAATTGTGGGACCCACCGTAGATAAGTCATCATCCAAATTGAAAAGCCAAACCGTCCAATTTTGTGGGCCCTAATATTGGTGGTCATGATCCAAAGAAGCACTCTTGATCAGACGACAGCATCTGATCAATGGTCTCTTTTTTTAAAAAAAAAAAAAAAAAAAAAAAAAAAAAAACTTCGGTGGACCATTGACCATATTAGTTCTTGCCACCACTTGGATAATCAGGGTCGTCAAATCAGCATTCATGGTCCAACCAAAATACACACACTAGTGTAGTTCAACAATCAGCCATCCTTGTGGGCCCCACTGGTTATATGATTGATTTGAGGCATTGGCCCGTATACATGATTAAAAAGAAAATGCAGTGAGAATGTACCTTGTAAACAGAGCCAAAACCCCCTTCACCAATCTTGTTGGAAGATCTGAATCCGTGAGTACCGGTTTTCAACTCCTTGAGAGAGAACTGCTGTACATTTTGAAAGGTTTGTCCACCTGGATCATTAACAAGAACATGTTATACGTTAACATGTGATTTTAATGCATTCACATCAACATGCAACATAGTGTGTCAAACAACCACTTTTTTTTTTCTAAAGGCTCTAGGTTTTAGAGCTGTTATCATGGAGGAAGGTCCTGTGTTTCAATCTTAGCAAATATGCTTCTCTGATGTATTCTCTCACAGCGGGCGAGCTGTTTATGGTGTGAGTGTTTGTCTACCCTTGCTCAATATGCTCAATATGTGGAGTTCAACCATCCACCGTTACCCAATATGTTCACGATATATTGATACACCATCCAATAATAGCTCGAGCAAGCTTTCACATATTATAGGTTTTAGATATACATTGATACACCGTCCTATAATGGCTTGAGCAGGCTTTCACACATTATTAGCTCTTTTGAAGCCGTGGGACCATGACGCAGGGGATGACGTATTGAGGTTGAGAAATGTCTTCCCAAGGGGATAATGATAACTATTCTAAATCCATGAAACTTTTCTAGACTCATCATAGAAATACCTTGAATTCACAAGGAAAATAAAGAAAATAAAATAATTTTTATAAATTCATAATAAATTGATTGTTTATGAAAAATGAGCTTACAACCTCTTAAAATAATAACATAAACCTTATGTAGAAGTTTTGGAATCAAAATACAACTAAAACTCTCAGATGACTTGCTATAAATAGTAAACTTACTATTTATAGATGGTTGTGATTCCTACTACACATCATAGTTTTTGGCAAAAAATAGTAAGTGACCTATTTGGCTCAACCATCCTATTCTCCTAATTATTCTAAGCACTTTTCATGCTGGACACAATTGCTAAAGCCCAACGGATGAAAAGTTACAATCAAACTAAAACTGACTATAAATGGTAAAAATGAAAATTCGACCATCAATATGATGGAATCTTGCAAATTCGGCGTGGGAAACCCGGCATAATCAGGTTAGGTGGCTAAAGTAGCTCGTCCTACCTCAAATTATATATGACACATCAGATAACTCATTCCGGTTTGCAAGATACGTCTTATTTAAGGTTCTAACTGTCTAGATCACTTCCACCTCCAATTAGGAGGTATTAGACTGCACATGAAACAAAAGACTAAGAGTTAATGAATTTTTTCTCCCCTCAAACCCATTCAAACTGGCCGTCAGATGACATAAGATAGAAATGCTGTTCAAAAATTCTTTGATTGCGATCCGAGTGCACACACGGTTTGGGGAATTGACTCTTTCTCAGGCGCAGAAAAAACTGAAAAACCAGGTTTCCACTATTTATTAATTTTTGGGTCATAATACAATCTAAACTTGGACCCGTAACTTGGATAGTTTAATTTAAATTACTTATATTCCATCAAGTACGCAATGTCTATTTAATTTCTAAGTCCCAGAGTATCATCATCGCACTCTGTCAAGAGTATTTAAGTTTCTCTTCATAACGTTCGCTTGACCCAGCAGAAGTGTCGGTGGTCCTCATTTTGTAATCCACACTGTTGATCTGGTGGCCCCACAATGGAATGGGCCATGCTCCAATATCTTCTACATTGGCATGTTTACATGATCTGACACTAGCCAATCTGGCACTATCACATCTGACAGCCATGTGATCTTAACCATCCAATGAAAATAGAGAATGGATCAATGGTCCATATTTAATGGGCCAATTGAACATAATTACGAACCCACAAGTACAATTTGTTTGAGGCCATTGGATAATTGTATTTTATTTGAGGAAGAGATCAATTAACTAGGTAAGAAGAAAGAGAAACATGCGTCAGTTTTTCCAAGAAAAGAAATAGATGAAATTAAAAAGGGTTATTCGTTCATGATTGGGCTGAGCAGTTGTACAAATGGATATATTATCCATTGATCCAGGACGTTGATATTATGGGCCCTACAGTGAAAGCTCCATGCACCCAGAAACCTTCCAGATGGAATAATCATAAACCTTAAAACAGTTAAAAACGAGAAAAAAAAGCAGCAGTTTTCATTCAACAATAAAAGGCTGCACAATTCACACTGGCCCCCATCATCCAAAGTTTGGGATCATTGAACCATGGGCCCCACCCAAATTTAGCATTTTCTAATATATCAAAAAAAAAAAAAAAAATAAAAAAATCTGTTACCTTCTCTTGGTTCAACTGCAGCTGCTTTGGATGTAGAAGAGAAACATCGAAAATATATGGAGCAGAACTTCATAGCTGTACCTATTACCAGTGTAAAGGATGTCTAATGATCGAATCTAGCAAGCTTATGTTTGTAGTTTCTTGTTTCCTTCTCTTCTTTTTACTAACTACTCAATCCTCGACCCTTCAATATCTTCCTGTGAAACCTCACCACGGCCTACCTTTACATCCATCCACGCCCGTAAGACACAAGCAACGATTCATCAATTCCCTACCTCTCCGCCCTGCTGTCATAAAGCATTCTACCGAGATAGCTTGATTTCAAAGGCTCTACAATTATGAAATTAAAATATCGGCAGGTCACTAACAAACTTACAAGGAAGAGACAGAGATTATGTCTCATGCAGTAATTAAAATCGGCCTTTGATAGCTAGTTTTTTTTTTTTTAATAATAACAAGGTCTCAGGTCCAACCGGTTGGACCACTAGCTCTAGGTCCAACTTATTAAGTGGATAACTTCCAACCTATAAAGCGTGTCCTACATCCAACCCTTACAATAGGTTGGCCCCACCACTTGAATTATTATCTTTTGATAAAATCCAGACCCATGTATTCATTAGGTGGGCCACACCATAACAGACAATGCGTCGCAATGTGTAGCTATGATAAATAACATAATACAAGTGTGGTCAACTCACTGAATGGATGCTGTTGATTTTTCCATAAAGTGATACTTGATGTGGGGTCAACTGGTTAGATGGGTTGGATGTCATACACACATGAAAGGCTGGAAGTTATTAGCTGGGTGTACTATAACTTACGGTACAATCTGTTCGACTTGAGACTCTTTTTCTTTTTACGATATATAAAACCTAATAAATGTTACGTTGGTTGAACGGTTTAGATCTTTGGAAACTTCGTTGACCTTGTACTCCACGGCTGCGTTTAAGGGGGGGCGGCCGACTGTAGAAGTCTTTTCCGTTTGTTATTCAGAGAGAGAGAGAGAGAGGAACGCTTGGGAAATTGCTCGTGGAGATAATGTGGAAGCGTGCCAATTTGGCTCATGCGCGTGGGATTCGGGCCAATCATCAGGTCGCCACCCATTATAAAGGGCACGGATTAGGTGTTACCCTCACCATAGGGCCCACCTTGATGATATATTGTATATCCACTCCGTCCCTTTATTTTTTTCAGCTCATTTTAAGACAGGGTGCCAAACATCAAGCATATCCAAATCTCGTGTGGACCACACCACAATATATAGTAATGATTGAATGATCATCATTAAAAACTTTACAAGGAACACTGTAAGCAGATCTGTAAGGTTTATTTGTCGTCCATCCTGTTAATAAGGTTAAATAGAATTAGATGAATAGAAAATATAAATATTAGCTTGATACAGAATTTTTGTAACTTATAAAAAGATTTTAATAGTCATTCACCACTTTTTTCAGTAGTGTGGTCCACATATATTTTAATCTGCTTAATTTTTGGAATGACGTACTTAAATGAGCTGAAAAAATATATGGGCCGCGTGGATATGAAACAGATTCATCAAGGTGGGCCTCACAAGGTATGGGTAACACTAACTAAACTGTTACCCGAGTAACAGCTAATTGGCTCCCATTATAAAGGTGTGATGGCAGGAAAACCGAGAAGGTCACGTGTATATTTAGCTGAGACTGTTAATTGTCTTTTCTCTAACCGAGACGTGGCCCACCTAATCAATGGACCGGCCTGAATTTTGGGCTGGGGCATGTTCGTGATGTGCCACCTTGGAGCCGTTGGTGGGGCATGCCTCGTTCACGAAAAGATCCCAAGCGTTGCACGGATTCATTGCTAATGACAGCGGTTGGTAGGATTTGCGATGGCTACGTGCGTGCATTTGTTGAAAATAGAGCATTACAAAGCATGTTGAAAAGTTGCTAGGTTGTCTAATGCAAATCATTTTTGAAAGGGATAGAAAGTTGTTAAGTTGTCTAAAGCTATGCAAATCATTTTTGAAAGGGATATTGAGTACTACACGACATGAGATCTAATAAGACTAAACAACTAATTTCGAACAAGCTTTAGAATGCTGACGCAGGGGAGAACGTGAGGTCGAGCACCGTCTTCTTCAAGAGGATAACTATTCCGAATCCACGGAACTTCTTTGGACTCCTTACAGAGACTTTCTCGAATTCACGAGAAAAGAGAGCAAAAAATAGAAATAAATTCTAATAAATTCGAAATAGATTAATGAATGCATAAAAACGAGTTCACAACCCTTTAAATAAGGGTACTAAGCAATGGGAAAGAAATCATAATCAAACTACAACTAAAACTCCTAGAATTCGCGACTTACTATAAATAGTAAACTTACTATTTATAGACGGTCGTGATGTCTACTAGTGCGCAAGGTTTTCGGCCAAAAATAGTAAGTGTCCTATTTGGCTTCACCAAACCGTTCCCCTAATTATTCTAAGCTCTTTTCACGTTGGGCGCAACTCCTAAAGCCCGACGGATGAAGAGTTATAGTCAAACTAAAACTTACTATTTATAGTAAAAACGAAATTGAAATAGGGAAACGACCGTCGAATCAGGGGTTTCTCGCAATTCCGAGCGTCGCAACCCGGCATAGCCGGGTTGGTTGGCTAAAGTAGCTCGTTCTACCCCAAAATTATATTTTACGTTGGCTAACTCATCCCGGATTGCGAGATACGCCTGATTGAAGGTCTAATGGTCCAGATCACTTCTGTCGCCGACCGGGCCTTTTCTGATCCATCTTTGCCATGTAATTGTCTGCGACCCGCTCTACATCAGTCTCCTCCACTTCAAAAGAACTCGTCCTCGAGTTATCATTATGCGCTAATTCATGATACTCGGTCAGGTCCATGACATTGAAAGTTCTTGAGATCGCCATATCATCTGGAAGATCAACGACATAAGCGATGTTATTGATCTTTCGGATGATTGGTACCGGTTCAATCTTTTTATTCTTCAACTTGTTGTACGTTCCGGTCGGAAATCTTTCTTTGCGCAGATGGACCATTACTTGGTCGCCCACTTCAAACACTTTCTGTCGCCGATGCTTGTCCGCTTGCTCATTGTACTTTTCGTTCGAGGCATTTAGCTTGTTCTGTACCTCTGCATGAATGCCCATGATTTTGTCTGCCATATGTTCTGCTGCAATGCTCATGCCTGGGAGCTGGGCAGAGGGACCAAGTCTAGTGTGGCGAGTCGGTACTCGTCCGTAAATAACCTGGAACGGGGATCTCCCTGTGAATGGTTCACCATGTTGTTGAATGCAAACTCCGCTTGAGACAAGGCTAAATTCCACTGTTTCGGTTTTTCTTCTGAAATACATCGAAGGAGGTTTCCCAACGTGCGATTCACAACCTCAGTTTGACCGTCAGTCTGTGGGTGGTACGCGCTACTGAACTGAAAGCGTGTATCGAATCGAGTCCACAAAGTCCGCCAAAAGTGGCTTATGAACTTCGTGTCGCGGTCGGAAGTAATAGTCTTGGGAACCCCGTGTAGCCGCACAATTTCTCTGAAGAATAGATTCACCACGTGTGTTGCATCGAGAGTCTTCTTACATGGAATAAAGTGCACCATCTTGGAAAAACGATTTACTACCACGAATACCGAATCTATGCCGCGTTGTGTTTGCGGGAGACCAAGCACAAAGTCCATAGATAAATCCTCCCAAGGGCCATCAGGCACGGGTAACGAGTTGTAGAGGCCCGTATTATGAGATTGCCCCTTAGAAGTCTGATAAATATAACAGCGTTGGACTGTCTTTCCCACATCACGTACCAATTGCGGCCAGTAATACCATTCTTCCACAAGAGCTCTCATCTTGCTCGCCCAAGGTGTCCACTGAGGCCACCTCCATGTAGCTCTTGGATTATCTGTTCCCTTAGCGAACTCTTTAGGATACATAGTCGATTTCCCTTGAAAAGGAACCCATCTAGTATATGTAAGTCACCGGGTGACTTCCTGACATCTAAACCATGCGTCCTTGAAGTCGTCGTCGGCGGCATATATGTCTTTGAGGCGATCGAACCCGACAACTTCATTGCTCATAGTGACTAGCAAAGTTGCACGGCGACTCAGCGCATCGGCTACTTTGTTTTGTTGCCCTGACTTATGCTTTAGCACGAATGTTAATTCCTGTAAAAACGAGATCCATCTAGCATGCACACGGTTAATGTTATCTTAACTATTAATAAATTTGAGGGCTTGATGGTCCGTGTAAAGTATGAATTCCCTTTGAATCAAATAATGTCGCCAATGTCGCAGTGCCTCGACCACTGCGTACAACTCGATCTCATATGTAGACCACTTCTTGCGTACATCACTAAGTTTCTCACTGTTGAAGGCTACCGGCCTACCTTCTTGAGACAAAACTCCCCCAATCCCAACATATGAGGCATCACATTCAACTTCAAACAGTTTGTCGAAGTTGGGAAGTACAAGAACCGGGGTCGTAGATATTCTGCGATTGATTTTGTCAAAGCTCCTGTCGGCTTCGTCGGTCCATTGAAACTGCCCTTTCTTTATGCAATCTGTGATCGGTGACACAATGCTACTGAAATTTTTCACAACCGACGATAAAATGTCGCTAGTCCATGGAAACTTCGCACTTCGTGAATATTTTTGGGAACCGACCATTCTCTGATTGTCTTCACCTTTTCCTCATCCACTCGAATGCCCGTTGATGTAACCACAAAACCCAGAAACAATAGGCTATCAGTCATGAAGCTACACTTTTTAAAATTGAGGCACAGTTTATTTTCAGTGAGCACTTGAAGGACCTTCTTGAGGTGCTCCATATGGGTGGTTTCGTCTTGACTGTATATCAAAATATCATCAAAATAAACCACAACGAACCGCCCAATGAAAGGTTTCAGAACTTGGTTCATCAACCTCATGAATGTGCTAGACGCATTAGAAAGACCGAAAGGCATGACCATCCATTCATACAATCCTTCCTTGGTCTTAAAGGCTGTTTTCCACTCATCACCCAGCCGTATTCGAATCTGATGGTAGTCGCTTCTTAAGTCCAATTTAGAGAATATTTTTGCACCCTCTAGCATATCCAACATATCATCCAACCGTGGTATAGGAAACCTGAATTTTATGGTGATCTTGTTGATGGCCCAGCTGTCGACACACATGCGCCAACTCCCATCTTTCTTTGGAGTTAGCAGAGCTGGTACAGCACATGGGCTCATACTTTCTCGAATAAGACCCTTACGGATCAGTTCCTCTACTTGTCCCTGTAGAATCTCGCACTCATTCGGGCTCATTCGATAATGAGGACGATTAGGTAAACTGGACCCAGGGACAAGGTCAATATGGTGTTAGATATCTCGCATAAGGGGTAACCCATTGGGAATGTTCTCGGGCCAGATTTCTTGGAATTCATGTAACAAGGGCCTTAGTCTTTCAGGGATGATAGTAGGCTCGAGTTCTTTCCCTTTTACAATTAATGCATAAGTCCGTCTTGTTTCTTTGGATTCTTCCACAAAGTCCCGAATGGTTAAGAGAAAACGACCCTCCACTTTAGAAGTTTCAAGTGGTCCTTCTTGATCCATAGGGGCCAATATGGTCTTCCGGCCATCCTTGAAGAAGATATATATGTTATCTCACCCTTTATGAGTGGCGTCACGGTCAGATTGCCAGGGTTGACCGAGTAGTATTCAACAAGCTTCCATGTCAACCACATCGCATACTACTTCATCCTTATAATGTTTGCCAATTGAAAAAGATATGGTGCACCGTTCAGTTACCTTTGTTTCGCTGACCTTCTTGATCCAACCGATTGTATATGGAGATGGATGACGCTCTGTTTTCAATTGCAATTTTTCCACTATGCCCCTGGAGACGATGTTCTCGCTGCTTCCACTGTCAATGATCATGTTACAAACCTTTCGATTCACGTACATCTAGTGCGAAAGTTGTTATGACGCTGTGGATGCACTTCTTTTCTTTACACATATAATAGCCGCCTCACGACGAGCGACTCGCCGTGATCTTGCTGAACCCGATCTGAATCATCTACCTCGTCCTCGGCGGTATGCTCCTGTTCTTCAATATCTGGATCTTTATAAGCGTTATCAGCACTACCATCATTAATGGCGAAGTTTGCCACTTTTCACTGGGGACAAGTATTTGACAGGTGGCCGGGCAGGCCACAACGATAGCAGCTGTCGGGCCTTGACCGAGCATAAGGGTTCAGAATTCTACTTGGACCAGTAGCAGTCGAGACACCCCTTTGGGGTCTAACTTGCCCGCTTCCCTGATCTCGATTCTCAGACGTAGGAGGTTGAGTGCGTGCTCCTACGGGCTCCTTCCCCTTAGGTTGTGGAGCTCCTTGAGGTGGACCTGCCGCAGTAATCCTTGCAGTAGGATAAGTCCGTGTGTTAGGACGTTCAAGTTGCGCTTCTACCCGAGTAGCCAACTTGATCGCATCATTCATCGTCCAGACGGACTGCATCTGGACTCGATCCTGAATCGCCATACGCAATCCACCGTTGAATCGGGCGACTTGCTGCGATTCAGTCTCGACAAATCATTACGCGCCGCCAGGCGGTAAAATTCTTCTGCGTACTCTCTCACCAACCGACTACCCTATCGACAATTTTGGTATTGTTGGAATAATACCTGATCGTAATCGCTAAGAAGGAATCGGGCGCGTAATAGCTGCTTCATCCGCTGCCATATGGGGATTGGTGCTTTCATCTGTCTGGTTCGTCCGAGTTGTAGTTGTTCTCACCAAGCTGACGCTCCTCCTTTCAACTTGTAGGCCACCAGCTTGACCTTCTTTGCTTCATGGATGTCCATATAGTCAAAAAATTGCTCAACTTCAGAAAGTCAATTGAGGAAATCCTCAATGTGTAGTTGGTCATTGAAGTTAGGAATATCAACCCGTATCTTGAATTCTCGATCTACTCGATCGCCGCTTGGTCTGGGGTGTTGGAAGATTATGTCATCGATCTCCTCCTCACTGAAGCCCCCATCCTCAGGCATGACCCTTGGATGCACTACCGGTATTATCCTGCGATCAGGCCGATTACGAGTCTCAGCAATTGGCGGTGGAGGATTACCATCAGGAACACGGAGTTGCCTTAGGGTTTTTGCAAAGAGATTCGCTATGCGGTCCATGGAAGCCTGCAGCTCTTACATAGCTTGCCGATTCTCTTGCTGCGCTACTTGAAAAGTTGCCGCCGTTAAAGGCAAATTCACTGAAGCACCGCCTATAGGATTGTTGCCCGACCCGTCGTTAGAAGTCACCGATCCGAGGAGAAACCTCGCTTTGATACCAAACTGACGCAGGGGAGAACGTGAGGTCGAGCACCATCTTCCTCAAGAGGATATCTATTCCGAATCCACGGAACTTCTCTGGACTCCTCATAGAGACTTTCTCGAATCCACGAGAAAAGAGAGTAGAAAATAGAAATAAATTCTAATAGATTCGAAATAGATTAATGAATGCATAAAAATGAGTTCACAACCCTTTAAATAAGGGTACTAAGCAATGGGAAAGAAATCATAATCAAACTACAACTAAAACTCCTAGAATTCGCGACTTACTATAAATAGTAAACTTACTATTTATAGACGGTCGTGGTTTTCGGCCAAAAATAGTAAGTGTCCTATTTGGCTTCACCAAACCGTTCCCCTAATTATTCTAAGCTCTTTTCACGTTGGGCGCAACTCCTAAAGCTCGACGGATGAAGAGTTATAGTCAAACTAAAACTTACTATTTATAGTAAAAACGAAATTGAAATAGGGAAATGACCGTCGAATCAGGGGTTTCTCGCAATTCCGAGCGTCGCAACTGGGTTGGTTGGCTAAAGTAGCTCGTTCTACCCCAAAATCATATATTTTACGTCGGCTAACTCATACCGGATTGCGAGATACGCCTGATTGAAGGTCTGATGGTCCAGATCACTTCTGTCGCCGACGAGGCCTTTTCTGATCCATCTTTGTCATATAATTGTCCGCGACCCGCTCTACATCAAATGCTTACTCTCAACTTCCAAACATGTTTTACATATTCTTCATTTCTAACAATCGGTTTGTCAGCTAATTAAATCCTGTCACTTTTATACATACAAGGGTCTAATTCAATCAGATTTGTTTGAAAGTTGATTGAGATTGGGGACATCTCTAACGAAGCGGATTGGCTACTCCCCCCTAACACTAGGGCTGGTGCTTGGTGCTCTGTGGGCCCCACCATGATATATGTGCTTCATCATGCTGTCCATCTATTTTTCTAAATCATTTTATGGTATGAGACCAAAAATGAATATCGCAATCTTAAGTGGATCACGTTACAAGAAACATGTTGAATGACCGTTAACCGTTAAAGATTTTTTGAGGGAAATTAAAGTTTTGGATCAAGCTAATCTTTGTTTTTCAACTTCATCTGGGTTTGTATGACCTAATCAACAGATTGGATGTCAAATAAACAGTACATTGGGCCTTAGGAGGATTTTAATGGTGGGTATCCAATCACTATTGTTTTCCTGTGGTGTCGTCCACCTGAGATTTATATTCTTCTTATTTTTGGTACTAAACCCTGAAATGATCAGTAAAAATGGATGAACGAAATGGATGAAACACATACATCATGATGGAGCCCACATAGCACCGACCACCAGCCACGGGGCTGGTTCTCATCTCTAACCGTGGCACATAGCCCAAATCCATGCAAATTACCCAATCGCATGTATAAAGTCTGGTTTGATACAGGTGACACCGGTTGATCATTGTATGTTACCATATATGTTAATTTTACACAATTTAAAAGATAGTGATGACTCATCTCCTCACAGTTGCACTGATGTACAGCTATCCAGACCGTTCAAAATTCGGGCCCTATTTTGAATAGACCATATCTCTAAAATAATACTGATGAGGAAATCCTAAGAGAAAAAACAGTTAGTGGTTCAAATTCTAAGAGAAAAATCAGATGGATGGTCAACTTCTTAATTAGTGCAATTTTTTGGTTATGCTTTGTTGACATCAGGGTCATTGATTCAGACGGTCTGGATTACTGTACAACTATGTAAATTATACATTTGAAAAGCCATTATATCAATTTTCAAATGATGCAAAACTAGCGTAGGAGTCCAGCCTTATCATTGACTTTCTTTGTTCGTACGAGGTCTGCTGGAATGCATCCGATCAGATTGGGTCCTTTTCAATATAGATACTCTCTGATTACTGAAAAGGTTAGAAAACTATCATATTAAAAAAGGAAGAGTCCAATTATCAACGGGTTGGTTTTTACCTAACCTCTATCCAAGGTGCGGCCCACAGTTTAAATGGTTTTTTTTTTTTTTCATGCAGAGCAGGTCGCAGACACTTTCATCATGGCAAATATGGACCGAGAAGGCCTCTGATCAGCCGGATACAATGAACACTGCCAGGAGCTTAAATCAGTCATATTTTTGTAAACCGGGGTGAGTTTTTCAATATATCATATATGATCTTGGGTACGAGAACCTACTTAAGCCAACCAACCCTGCTACACCGGGTTCGCCACGCCAAATTTGCAACATTCTATCAAATTGACAAACAATAGTCTTATTTATTTTTGTTTTTACTATAAATAATATATTTTTGTTCGAGTATAACTTTTGATCCTTTGAGTTATAGAAATCGTGCCCAACATGAAAGGAAAAGGGCTTAGAAAAGTTATGAGAATAACATGGTTGGGCCAAATTGGACACTTATCATTTTTGGTAGAAAATTATGTAGTCTAGTAGGAATAGAGCTTGTTTATAAATAGTAAGTTTACTATTTATAATAAGTTACTTAAAGTTTTAAGGGCATTTGAGTTGGAATGTAAGTCTGAAACTCCATCCTAAGTTTGAGTTTCTTATTTAAAGAATTGTAATTTCATTTTTTTATCATTAATCAAATTATTTTGAATTTATTATGAATTATTCTTGTTTTTATCCTTTGTGGATTCGAGGAAGCTCTTTAAGGAGTCTAGAGAGCTCTGTGGATTTGAAGTAGTTATTCCCTAAGGAAGACAATGATCGACCTCATCACGTCCCTCGCGCCAAGTAGTATTAGAGCGAGGGCTCCTCTTGGGCCAATGATAACTAACAACGGAATGGACCAAAATCCTATGGATGATGATCCAAGGATTTGTTATCTATTTGAAATAATTAAAGCTTTCAACCGAAAGAATCAGTAGACCATGCACAGCTTGCAGATAACCCTTCGCCATATTGTAGATATGCAAATTCTGCTACGAACCCAAGGCGATACTCAGTCGCCCGTGATGGCTGTACGACACAACCACGTTTTCCGTAGAACACTTATAGAGGAAATCATAGGGTTATCTCAGATGAGTCAAGCTCCAGCGACGAGGACATCGGGTGGAATTGTTGTTTGACGGTCAGTACATGAAGACAGTCGACTAGATCGTGCTGAAAGAGACTATTGAGATAAGGCTGAACTTTTTAGTTTTAATGGCTTATTGTGTATAGAAGACTTCCTCATCTGGTTAGCCAAAGTAGACCCATATTTTGATTACATGGACGTGCCGGAAGAAAAGAAAATGAAATTGGTTGCTTTCAAATTGAAATCCGAGGCTTCTCCATAGTGGGAGCAATTACAGCTCTCATGTGCCCGATAAAACAAAGCGCCCATCCGATCAAAGCCACGGATGAGACACATTCTTCGATCATGATTCCTCCCCAGTGATTAAGAGTAAGTGTTGTTCCAAAAATACCAAAATTACCGGCAGAGGAATCAAATCGTCACAGATTACACAGAAGAATTCCAACAGTTGGCAACAAGGAATGATTTGTCGCAGACCAAATCGCAGAAGGTAGTACGATTCATAGGCAGTTTATAGCCTACAATTCAAGACCGAGTTCAAATGCACCCGATTGGGATCATAGATGAAGCAGTTCAGTTGGCAGGTAGGGCAGAAATGCAACTTGTAAGAGTCCTTACTTGGTCTTATCCTTTGAATCTAGCCCTCATGACAGGTTCCACGTAGGATTCGGTGCTAGTTAAAGGAAAGGAACCAGTAGGAGGGTGTCATCAACCTCCCACAACTGCAAACCATAATACGAGGAGCTGTCCAACTAGGCATCAACGTGCAGCTCCCATAACAGTGGGTCCAAGCAGGATTCCAAATCCTTATGGTTGGCCAAGGTCGGACCATTGTTATCGTTGTAGTCAACCGGACCACGTATCGAACACCTGCCCTTAACACCCCGCAGCTCATTTAACCATTAACGAATGGGGCGCTAAAGGTGAGGTAGCGAAAGAAGACCCTGAATTTGATGAGGATGAACAAGCCAATGAAGAAGGAGCTGGTGACAAAGAATGCTTGTCCAAGGATCATGTCGAATCCTTGGTCGTGAGGCAATTATTGTACACTCCAAGGAAGGTGGTGCCCCCACCGCGGCACAGTATATTCCACACGCAATGTACTGTTAATGGCAATGTTTGTGATGTAATCATATACATTGGTAATAAAGACAACATCTTCTCGAAGGTGATGGTGGACAAGTTGCGACTACCTACAACATAGCAATCTCCTTCCCCTCACTCGATTAGCTAGATAAAAAAAAGGTGAACGAAACCAAGGTAACTGAACAATACATTATCTCATTTTCAATTAGTAGGAATTATAAAAATCATTTACTTTGTGATGTAGTCGACATGGAAGCAAGTCATATGTTATTAGGTCGATAATGGCAATCGGGTTGTAATACGACCCACCGAGGATGAGACAATGTTTACGTCTTCATCAAGGTCGGTCGCAAGACGATCCTTGCCACTATGGCACCAGAGAACCACCCTGAAGCTTCTAAAGTGGATGGGAGTTCCCTACTGACAATTCGGGATTTTGTGAAGGAATCCAAGGAAACTAACGAGGTGTACGCCGTAGTGATAAATGGCAAGGAATCGGATCCCTTAGACATTCCTCCAAGTTTAAGATTGTTGATGAACAAATTCAAAGAAATCTGTCTTAAAGAGTTATCCAGTGGATTGCCCCCATGTGGGACATCCAACATCACATATACCTCATCCCTGGGATTGGCTTGCCTAACCTCCCTCACTATCAGATGAGTCTGAAAGAGTGTGAGATACTTCAGGGGCAGGTGGATGAATTGATCCATAAGGGTCTTCTAAGAGAGACATGAGCCCATACGTCGTGCCAACTTTATTGATGTCGAAGAAAGATGTGAGCTAGTGCATGAGTGTCGGCAGCTGAACAATTAACAAGATTACCATTAAATATTGATTCACGATACCACGATTGGATGACATGCTTAATATCCGAGAAGGTGCCAAGGTGTTCTCTAAACTAGATCTGATGAGTTGATTGTTCACACCCCAAGTATAGGGTTGCGATGTAGTAATAATCTCGGTAAGACTGAGGTCGAATCCACAGGGACTGAACCTTGTACGTATTCTGAAAGTAACCAGAACTAGAACTAGACAAAGATGTAATCTAAATTAGGAAATTTTAAAGAAATAATGGTGACATCTTAAACTAAAACTTGTAAAATTCAAAGGTGAGAAACTAGGGTGCCAAGGATCCACTAGTAGAGATCATGGAGATCTATGCTTGATTCATAAACACAACTGGATTTAGAGTCTCATCTTCATCCAGTTGGAAGATATATCATTAAAAACTAAATCTGAACTTACTTTGATCCAGTTTTCAAGAGATGAGAGGTATGAGAATTAAAATTGATCCATCATAAAATCATGCCCATGAGACAAAGCAAACAACAAAATTTAACTAATCCACAACCAATTTGAGAGAGTTATGAACGTTAAGAAGGATTCTATCATCCTACCATGCCCAAGGGACGATGGTGAACAACATGGGTTTCTAAGTTCATAACCTCAATAATGAAAAGAACATGCTCAGAGCTATCGCAGATCCATTGTAATTTAAGTCACAATAAACCATTAAAAACTAAAGGTATTACTTATAATCAAACTAAAATCAAAGTAATTTAATTAACTTAAACATGAATCCAAAACCATAGAAACCACCCCATCACGCTACAAGCTTCACCTCTTAGCCCTAGCTAAGAGGTTTAGTTCATCATAGTCATGATCAAGCTAAAAGTTAGAAAAATATCAAAGAAAACAAGGAAAACTAAAGAAGGGGAAGAAGAAAACTCAACCGGCCTGTGCTCCACACACTCTCTCTCTTTCCTCCTTGCGTCTTCATGTCCTTAGATGACCTCTCCACGCCCTCTCTCTCTCTCCTTTTATAGGTGTTTAGGTCGGTTGGAGTGGAGAACCGACTCCACTTTCACAGCAGGAGGTGGTGATGCAGCAAAATCGGGGAAGCAGCCGCGTTTGGATGAGATTTTAGGACGGTGATCGTTGCAAACGTGGATTCTGACTCCTTAGTGAGGGTCGTGGGCCCCAGGGGAAGAGTTTTAACGGTCTGGATCGCCCATCCGACCATGATCATGCACGTATAACGACCCACGGAGGGCCGGATGTGCAGACGCGTCTTCCTGCGAAAAAAAAACCTGCGTTGGGATGCACGGTGGGTCCCACATTGATGTTTTCAACAAAATCCACCCCGTCTATTTGATTTCTGGCGAAAAACCAGTCGGGAAGGGGTGGTTTTAGTCAGGTTCTGGTGCGACCCTCTGTATCAAATCACCTTACCGTTCATCATGCGTTTAACGGAGATCTACATGTGTACACGTGCATGGGACCGAACGGCCACCATGGATAGGGTCGTGGCCATCTCCTGAGAACGTTGGTCGGTTCAGATTGACTATAAGGACCCTGATGGTGGCCTACTAAGATGGTCTGTTCGGTCGCTGGCGAAAGAAAACAGAGATTTTCATTTTTGTAAATTAGAAGACGGGTCAGTGTGCGCTGACCGGTCTTACAGTTTTAGTGCACGGATGGTGCGCGTGCAGTGCATGCGCACGCACTCAATGATGGGGTCCACCGTGATGCGTGTGAGAAATCTACTCTATCCATCCGCTTTGTTATCCCATTTAAAGGGTTGGGACAAAATTGAAGCATATCCAGATATTAGGTGGGCCCTAGATGAGTGATTTATGGGCTGATCTGTCCGTTGGGCCACTTCCATAAGGATCCAGGTGCTGAATTTCGATATGTACAGTTAATTAATGGTCCTCAGGACATATATAAAGTTTCGATGCAAATGGATAGTGGGAACTCTATGATCTTGCATTCTGGATGATTTTTAGGTCTCTTTAAGTTGAATTTCTTGATTTTCTCGGATCTTTGTCGTGTAAATTCTTTGATCTTGGTCTCCTAGGGTCCGTCCCTTGCCTTGGTGATTTTTGAACGTTAAATCTATGCTTTTAGTACCCTTTTCCCGTCCATACTCCTAAATTCACCTTGCGACATAAACAAGATTAAAATAGGATGTTAAATAGTATTATGTTCATAAAATCATGTAATAACTGGGGTCTAATATGCAATATTTGACCCTCAACATGGATACCATCAGATTCGTATCCGGCCTGGCCATGATGAGTGGAAAATGGCATTCAAGGCCAATAAAGGGTTGTATGAGTGGTTGGTCAAGCTCTTCGGTCTATCGAACACACTAAGCACTTTTATGTATCTGATGAATCAAGTGTTAAAGCCATTTATTGGCTACTTTGTGGTAGTATATTTTGATAATATTTACCCTAGCAGTTAACAAGTTGTAACTCAACTTAAAGAAGTGCACTTTTTTAATGGATAACATGTTGTTCTTAAGATTTGTTGTGACCTCCGCTCGCATCCGTGTGGACGATAGAAAGGTGTGAGCCATCAGGGAATGACTGATTCCGACAAGCATTCATGAAGTGAGGAGTTTCCACGGGTTGGCGACATTCTATTGTCGATTCATGCGAAATTTCAGTACTATAGTCGCACCTATTACAAATTGCATGAAAATGAACATTTTAGTAGACCAATGAGGCTGACAAGTGCTTTGCTAAAATCAAGAATCGATTGTCCACAACAACGGTCTTGGTTCTTCCCAATTTCAATAAGTTATTTGAGGTTGAGCGTGATGCCTCATATATTGGAATTAGAGGAGTCTTATTACAAGAAGGCAAGCCGGTAGCCTTTTACAACGAGAAGCTCAGCAAAGCCTAAAAGAAATGGTTGACATATGAGCTTGAGTTGTACGCGGTATTTCAAGCATTGCGACATTAGTAGCATTATCTGATTTAAAGAGAGTTTGTTCTTTACACTGACCATCAAACCTTAAAGTTTATTAATAGTCTGACTAATGTGAACCATGTGCATGCCAGATTGGTTGCGTTTTTGCATAAACTCAAGTTCATTTAGAAGCACAAATCATGGCAGCAAAACAAGGTGGCTGATACACTTAGTCGTTATGTATTACTACTGGTTACGATGAGCAATGAGGTGGTCAGCTTCGACTGTTTCAAGGAGCTATATGCCGAGGATGAGAACTTTAAAGATACATGGATGAGGTATCAAGAGAGTCATCATAGTGACCTACATATGCAAAATGATTTTCTCTTCAAATGGAATCAACTATGCATCCCCAAAGTTCTATGAGGGAGCAGATTATCCAAGAGCTACATGGAGGTGGCCTTGGTAGACATTTTGGGCGAGACAAGACACAGGCTCTTGTTAAGTAATAGTATTACTGGCCCCAATTGGTACATGACATGGGTAACGTGGTGAATCGTTGTCATGTTTTTCAGACCTCTAAGGGGCAATCTCAAATACAGGCCTTTACACTACGTTACCTGTGCCTGATGGCCCTTAGGAGGACTTATATATGGACTTCGTGCTTGGTCTCCACGAACACAGTGCAACATGCATTTGGTGTTCATGGTGGTAGATTATTTCTCAAAGATTATACACTTTATCCCATGTAAGAAGACCCTCGGTGCAACACACGTGGTGAATCTATTCTTCAGAGACGTCGTGCGGCTACACGAGGTTTCCAAGACCGTTACTTATGACTGTGTCATGAAGTTCATTAGCCACTTCTGTGGACTTTGTAGAATCGGTTTGGTATGTGACTTCAATTCATTAGTGAGGAAGAAAAGGATGAGGCTTAAGATTCTGATGAGGGACCTCCTACTGCTACACCTGGGCACCACCGTGATCAGGCCGCTGTGGAAGCCTGCTTGGCTCAGATTGAAGAAAGTCAGGCCACCCTAAGGCAAGAGGTCAAGGAGACCCAGGCCGAACTGAAGTAAAAGCTTGAAGAGAGTCAGGCTTATATGAAGTAGAAGTTTAAGAAGATGTCCCGCACTCTGAATGCCCTCTTGTGCTGTATGCAAGACAAGAGTGCTCCTCTACCATCACCAGATTTGGACGGCTAGTCATACGATGCAATTGTCTTTTAGTTTGCTTTGTTTCTAGTTTTCTTTTGTAATAGCCTTGGTAGGCTTGGTTGGTTGTTAGTGTGTTTAGTGTTTAAAACTTGTGTTGGAATAGCTCACATGCATCTTTTGTCATGATCCATGTAAGACTATATCTCATGTATTGTGACGATTTTGGTTAAATGAAATGCATGAAGCTTCTTTTGATTTGGAATGTGAATGATGTTGGGATGAGTGTGTTATTATGTTAAATCTTACACGGGTTGCACCCTATGTTTAATATAGGGAATGCCACCTAAGAACACTCGGATCACTGCATGTCTCGTACTTGGCAGATCGTTTGACGGGGCACCTCCCCTAAGCAATAGCCACACGGGCCCTGCTTTGGGCCCTGAGAGTGACACCATCCCGGATTCTCAGCCAGCCACTGGCCCCATAAATGGGCCAACACCTAGTGCACCACCTGTTCCAGAACAGAACCGTGAGTTTACCTCGACGCCACGCATGCCTCAGACAGCTCCTCCTCCTGATAGGTTGGAGCAGATGATGCTCCTAATGCAGCAGCAGTAGCAAGTTTGGACCACAGTCGCAGGGGCCCTCGCCCAGAACGTGAATATGGTCCCGCCTGCACTACCTGTGTAGCCTGTTGGGAATATAAATGCATGCGGTTTATTTGAACGCTTTCAGCGTTTCCGACCTCCAACCTTTGTAGGCACTCATAGGCCCGAGGAGGCTGAATATTGGCTCGACCGCATCTCTAAGATACTAAAGCCGTTGCACTGCACTGAGGCAGAGCAGGTGGAGTTGGTCACTTATGTGTTCGAGAAGGAGGCCATTCTTTGGTGGTATAACGTCCTACGAACAGTGGCCCCTGGATACGTATGGACATGGGGTGCGTTTGAGACTCGCTTCCATGGGAAGTATTTTCCCCTCACTTATCGTAATGAAAAGGAGGGTGAGTTTCTTCGCCTCCAACAAGGAGGGATGACCGTGGTAGAGTATGAGAACTGCTTCAGGAGCTAGCCAGATATGCTCCTTTGATACTAGCAGACGAGTCGATGAAGATGCGACGATTTTCTGAGGGTCTGCGGCCTGAAATCCGTATGAAGATGTGTTGCGCTAGCATTCCCAACTATGCTGAGCTAGTGAGCATGTCCCTGCGAGCTGAGTAAGATGGGGATAGATTGTCCCGTATACGTGTGCCTATGGGCCCGAGGCCCCTACCGGACTTGCTGAATCGACCGTTCCTTGGCAAGAGGCCGTGTGTAGATTCACCCCCAGGCTTATGGCTCCACCGACTCAGCAGAGGCGATCTGATCTATGGTGCACCTAATGTAAGAGGTTGGGCCATACAGACACTTATTTCTTTACCAAGATGAGGGATAATGGTTTTACGCCGCCTCAGAAGATCAACCATCGGTTACCACAAGCCATTTCAGCTCCACTTCTACGATCAACACTGCCAACACAGCCTTTCTATATGTCAAATGTACCTCGAAATAGGCCGCCTCAACGACCTATGGCAGCGCATCCGAATCATCCTCAACAAGCTCGTGTGCACTCACTTACAACTGAGGCATCCGAGACAGCAACTGCAGCCCCATTGGCTTTCAAAGTCACAACACATATCCAAGGTACACCAATCTTCTTATTGGTAGACACCGGGTCCACTATCTCGATAATATCATGTGCAACAGTCAAGCGACTAGCATTGAAACTACTCCTATGGTTGGGGTGAGACTCCTTACCGTCACGGGGACTTTCTCAGACACTACCAAGATTTGTAAGTATTGCTCGATAGACTTAGGAAGCCGAACAGTACTCGTTGACCTGATTGTTGCCCCGCTATATCATTACGATGTCATCCTCAGTATGGATTGGCTCACCGAGATAAAGGCAGAGATCGATTGCGATACTAGGGTGGTGGCAGCCATGGATCGGAGGCCCTTTACTTTCCCAGTTTAGGTCAGTTAGTATTACCACATTAGTTGTTATGCTACCTTGCTAGAGAATGTTAATGGTTCGACACTTGGGAACACGCTTGTAGTCCGAGATTTCATCGACGTGTTCAGGACGATACCTGGACTACCTCCTCGGCGCGAGATCAACTTTACTATCGACCTTGTGCCTGCTGCGACACCCATTTCCTTACCTACATATCGCATGCCTCCATGTGAAATGGAGAAATTGAGGAGACAGATTGATGATTTGTTGGATTCAGGTTTCATACGGCCTAGCGTGTCTCATTGGGGAGCACCTGTTTTATTTGTTAAGAAGAAGGACAGATCACTACGATTGTGTATTGATTATCGCAGGTTGAACCAAGTGACAGTGAAGAACAAGTATCCCTTGCCCAGGATAGATGATCTGTTTGATCAGTTGAAAGGGGCATAGTATTTCTCGAAGATTGACTTATTGTCTGGATACCATCAGTAGCGCGTCAGAGATGAAGACGTGAAGAAAACGACATTCAGAACCAGTTTTGGGCACTATGAGTTCCTTGTGATGTCATTTAGACTTACGAACGCAAGTCGTATTCATGGACATCATGAACAGGGTATTTCGGCTGTATCTGTATCGATTCGTCATCGCGTTTATAGATGACATTTTGATATATTCCAAAAGTCGGGAAGAGCACGAAGAGCACCTGCGAGCAGTCTTTGGTACTTTCAGAAAGAACCAGTTATTTGCTCAGTACAAGAAATGCGACTTCTAGAAGGAAGAAGTCAAGTTCCTAAGACATATTGTGTCCAAGGAAGGTATCGCTATGGACCTTGCCAAGGTGGCCGCAGTTAAGGACTGGGAGCAGCCCGGTTCAGTTACAAAGGTGAGGAGTTTTCTAGGACTTGCTGGCTATTATCGTCGATTCATTAAAGATTTTTCCAAGATAGCTAGACCGTTGTCTCAGCTTACTCGAAAGGATCTTAAGTTTGCCTGGGATGAGAAGGCAGAAGCAACCTTTCAGGAATTAAAGGACAAGTTGACGTCCGCACCCGTGTTAGTATTGTCAGAGCAAGGGGTCAGATATGCGATATACACCGATGCGTCTCGTGTTGGTTTGGGTTGTGTTCTTATACAGAAGGACAGAATGATCGCTTATGCCTCGCGACAGTTGAGGAAGTACGAAGAAAACTACCTTACTCACGACCTGGAATTGGTAGTAGTTATCTTCGCATTAAAGCTCTGGAGACATTACCTCTACGAAGAGGAGTTCGAGCTCTTTTGCGACTACAAGAGCCTCAAGTACATATTTACGCCAAGGGACCTGAATATGAGGCAGTGGCGATGGATGGAAACCCTGAAAGACTTCAAGTTTGAGGTTTCCTACCATCCTGACAAGGCCAACCTTGTGGCAGATGCGTTGAGCCTCAAGAAGACGATAACATTTGTAGCTCCGCTGATGATAAAGGAATGGAACCCGCTGATGATACAGGAATGGAACATGGTCAAGTTTGTGCGAGACTTCGAGCAGAAGCTTACAGTAGAGGAGCCGTTCGAGAGCTTCGCACACATTCACGTCCAGCCACTTGTTGATGACCGAATCATTGTGGCTCAAAAGGAGGATGAACTGTTAGTGAAAATGAGAGAGCAGGCAACTGACGATGGAGACTCTGAATGGAGAGTTAGTTTGGATAGGGGTTTACGTTATTGTGGCCGCCTATGCGTCCCGAATCTTCATGACTTGAGAAAGGAAGTTTTCGAAACTGCACATAATTCAAAGTTGGCAATGCATCCCGGTAGTACAAAGATGTATCGAAATTTGAAGCATTCGTACTAGTGGGACAACATGAAGGCCCACATAACAGATTATGTAGCCCGTTGTCTCACATGCCAGCAGGTCAAGGCCGAACATGCAGACCTCCTGGTTTACTTCAGCCCATGCCCATAGCTGAATGGAAATGGGATTTCATATCTATGGATTTCATTTTCGGGTTACCGAAGACGAGGAAGGGACATGACTCCATTTGGGTGATTGTGGATCGATTGACGACATCGGCTCATTTCCTCCCAATTAGAGTTTCAAACTCAACAGATGACTTAGCCAAGCTGTACATTAAAGAGATCGTACGTCTGCATGGAGTTCCTATGGAGATTGTGTCAGATCGAGATACGCGATTCACGTCTATTTTCTGGACTCAAATCCAGGAAGTAATGGGAGTGAAATTGAAGTTCGGTACCTCGTTCCACCCACAGACTGATGAGCAGACGGAACGGGTAAATCAGATTTTAGAGGATATGTTGCGGGCATGTGTGCTTGATTTCAAGGACAGTTGGAATGACTGTCTTCCCTATACCGAGTTTGCTTATAGCAACAGTTTTCAAGCGAGCATTGGCATGGCTCCCTATGAGGCACTGTATGGGCGCCCATGTCGAGCACCGCATTGTTGGGCAGAAGTTGGCGAGAGAAGCCTGATTAGCCTAGATTTAGTACAGACGACCTTAGAGAAGATCAACATTATCAAGCGTCGACTTCTTGCAGTACAGAAAAGACAAGAGTTACACCGATAAATGACGTCGACAGTTGGAACTTGAGGTTGAGGACCACGTGTTTCTTAAGGTTTCCCCCATGAAGGGAGTACTCTGTTTTGGCAAGAAAGGGAAGCTTACGCCGAGATTCATTGGCCCGTTTCAGATTCTAGACCGAGTGGGTGTGGTAGTGTATTGTCTTGCTTTGCCCACACCACTCGCAGGCGTGCACAACGTATTTCACGTATCGATGCTGAAGAAATATGTTCCTAATCCTTCCCATATTATCAAATGGGAGCAGGTACAGTTGAGTGAAGACGTTAATTATGTATTGCGACCAACACGTATTCTGAATAGGAAGGAATAGGTGCTACGCAATAAAGTGATTTCGCTTGTAAAGGTATTGTGGACTCACTACACTGAGGAAGAAGCTACTTGGGAGACAGAAGCCGAGGTTCGTAAGAACTACCCTCATATTCTCGAGGAGTACGAAAAGGTACTAATTTCGAGGACGGAATTTTTCTTTAAGGGGGGTAGATTGTAACTTCTTGGAAAATCTGTACAAAGGCCCGAGTACCACCTCAGGCAGAAATCCCTAATGACCGAATCCTTTAGAAATTAGACGAAAGTTAATTAAGTACTAAACTAAATTAATCGGTGGATTAGCTTGAACCACTTTCTATACAAACTGCAAGACCCAAAACCATTAGAATCGCTAACTTAACATTACCTAGAAACCTAGGAACAATCTCAAAACCCAGTTGCTCTCGAGAGCGCATTGAAACTCTGTATCGGACCTGGACCGCGCGTCGAAAGTCTGATTACCGTGAAACTATAAGGTTATGACCGCCTTATTGGGCTTGACAACCATCGCGGAAATCAAGCCCGAATAGTATCTAGAACGCACAACTAGAGCCCTGAGTAAAGTGTGTGAGAAATGTGAATATCTTTAGAAAATAAGCTCAAACTTAAGTAATTTAGGTCATTCACTTGCGAGCGAAATTGGAGATTTCGGACCGTCAGATTCTGACCCAAATACACCCATGGATCAGGGAAATTTCACTGCTCATATCCGTATACTTGTGGCCCTGATCGAGGAACGATGACCGTTGATCTAATTCGGGTCCTCCACGGCCGATCTATTTGTCAGATCATACCATAAACACACATGTTGTAGATCCATTGTCAGGGAATTTACTCCATGACTTAAGTAAAAAAAGGGGCCTCAGATGAGTCTGTTTGCCCGAAACGGACACCCTTTGGCTATAACCTAAGTATACCGTGGCCCTAGGGCCATTGACATCAGTTCTGGGCCTATATAATGTCCTTAAACCACCCTCTCTCATTCCATACGAATTCTCTAACCCTAGGAGAGAGAAGAGAGAAACGAGGAGAAAGGAGTGAGGAGAAGAGAGAGAGTCAGGGAGATCGTTGCTGGGATTCACTCCCACGACTCCACGTACTGAATCACCTCCCCACCATCACTACACCGATGATTTCAGATATGATTTGGGTAAGAAATCCTAACCATAATCTTGTTTTAGGGATTCAAATAGAGGAAACGACGAAATAACTAACCTATTTCATGATTTAGGTAGCCGTTGTGCCGTAGACAAGCGTAGTGTACGAACCGAGTTCGTAACAGGCAAATCGACGAAACGTACGGACTATAAACGTTTAGGTTATAGTTTTCAAGGCTTTCAATTTCAGTAATGATTTATGTCTGACTTGATTGTTGCCATACTACCTTAGTTACTATGTATTCGATGATATATATGTGTATGGGCTAGGTGAATATAAAATGCATTCTATGTGTTTGTTGAAATGTTTGAATGAATGCAAAAATCCTGATTTGTACTTATTATGGTTTTTACTTTTAGATGTATGTATGTTATATACTTTATAACCGATGTGGTGAAATGAATCGCTATGATTCATGTCGTAACAAGTCTAACCTATATACTTAGAAATGCGTAGTCTAAGTGTTTGTTAAAATGCCTTAATGAGATTTTGTTGATGGATTGTACTCATTGAGTGTATTAAGATAGGATTCTTAAATTCCTTAGTCATATGAATAGTTTCCTACATATAATGTAAATTATTACTATGTGATTTATGTATTACATACCTAGGTATAATAACATGTTCTATGTGTCTAATAAAATGCTCAAATGACTATTGTATTTGAATTGTTTGTAAAATACTGTTATGATTAACATATGTGATTCCCTATTGCATTTGTGTATGTTTGGGACTACCACCTAGTCCAGGCAATCGGTAATAGTACCTGATTAAGTGGCCGAACTAGTTTCGCCACATTGGATACGTTCGACGAATCCGAGCCGTACGGTGATTGTCGACAATGGTTAGGCCACGTGGAGTGCTTATGCGCTCCATGTTGATTAATTCAGCGTGCGCTGGTACCAATCGAACTTATCAAGTAACCCGATTGGCCTAATGTGTGTTTACCATGTATGGATGTTCTTACTTGAATTTAAGGTATACTTACCAATGTAAAACCCATTTCAACCACGATACCACGATCCGCAAAGACTCATAAGCCGGGCATGGTGGTATGGGACATCGTGGTTGAGTTGTCGGCCTACACTAGGGTGACGAGCCTCCCCATAGTGACCAGTGAGCAACTCAAACTCGTGAGCCGAATACGGTGATATGAGACACTGTATTCGAGTTGTCGGCCTACGCTAAGGTGACGAGCCTTCCCGTAGTGACCTCGAGTATAAACTAGGCCTACGCTGAGGTAACGAACCTCTCCGTAGTGACCTCGAATGTGAACTCGTGAACTTACCTATCCACTGCTTTTCATCAGGGGTGATGTCCTATAACTTGCCTATCGTATGTAATTAACTAGGACTGACGACCCTAGATGGATCATTGTTTGGGTAAGTGATATAAAGGGAGGTACCTTAGCTTCCCGCATCTGGTGTATGAATAAGCTTAATAAATTACTTGGTTAACACGACCATGCACCGCATTGCATGTGCTTTGGCAAGGAAGTGCATGTTTAGGGAGTTTGTCATGCGCGACCGTGAGATGAAGTCGCTGAGGGAGTGCAGGTGAGGGCATGCATTATTACGCATATCATTCCTGCATTAACAAGAGTACTTAGGATATGATTGTTGTACTGCTTTATCATTACTGCTTGACTAAATTGATAACATGTTAACCTTTACCTTATAGTACCACTGAGTTGATCACTCACTCCCACTCTGGGACGGTATTTTAAAACACCAATCAAACTCTGATGTAGATGCAGGATGCGATGCGGCTTACATGACGGAGTCGGACTTCCATGACGAAGAGGTGGAATTCTCCTACATGCAGCTCTCGGGCGGGTCTACGTAAACCTCGCGCTGCTTCGATGGGATTACAAGGTTACTTGGACTAGTTAGATAGTTACAATTTGATATTTTGTAAATTTTGGAACAAACACTTGTATATATTCAGCCTGGAACAGATTCATACTCTGGATGGTGAAACACTTTCATGTTACAATTCAAGTACTTAAGTCTTCCGCTTGCTTAATTTAATTGCACCTAGAGTATGATATGTTATTTTGGATTAATCTCACTCATGTTTAATGCACTAACATAGACAACATTTAATCATCATTATCTATGTTGCATAAGTGATGCGTCGAAACTCGGGAGTTCGAGCTTTGCTCGACCCTCGATTTTCGGGGCGTTACAGCTCTGCCCTAGAATGGTCCTAAAAGTATATACACAAATTATATGCCTTGAACATTCCTAAAAGTATCACAAGTGTTTTGCCCTGGTCTGTCCCTAAAAGTAATAAGGACATGAAGTTACATTTATTCAAGTTATTGTTCATATAAAGCATTGCATGTATACAATCTCTTGTATCATGTGACCTTCATTGTGCTATAGTTCAATTATAATTTGTTAATTGTATAAATTAAAATTTTTTCAAAACTTGACGAGGATATGATCCCACTAAGCTATTATGGTCACCCCACTTTGATAATATTACAGGGCGTAGAGTTTAGTTAGGGAGTAAAGCGGAGTGGAGATCTAGTCATATGTCTAGTCGTAGTTGCCTTTCCAATTATATCCAATGATATATATATATATATATATATATATATAGAGAGAGAGAGAGAGAGAGTCCCGGTCTCCTGCGCACTGTGCCGCACGGTGCTTAAGTACGAGCTCCGTTAGGAGCCGTTGGATACGAAATAGCGGCTGGGATGAAGCAGCCGTGAGAAGACTCGCGCGGCTGTTTTTTCGGACGCACGCCCAGCCTTCTGAAGTGACGTCTACAAGCTCTGTGGGCCACACCAATGATGTGTGTTTTGTTTCACAACACTTACACATATCATTCGTCCATTTGGACAGACCCATTTACGGCATGATGCCAAAAATGAATCAGATGCAAAGCTCGAGAGGATCCCACCACAAAAACAGAGGGAATTCGTACAAAGCCGTCTTCAATGGAGCTTCTGCACAACAAAGAAAGAAAACCATCTTTCTCTTCCTGCTGCATTGCTGATGATGCCCATTATAGCTGTCTTTTGACAGATCCACGCCGTCTACCGTCTCCCTCTCAGGATTTCGACTGTAAATGACCAGTTTTGATCATCTGATGGTGTGACCCACTAAGATAATCAAGCTGCAACGACAACTGAACGGTCTTCTTGCGATCGATGTGACGATCATTTGAGGGGACATGGACACCAAAGGTCGACATGGTTTCGATGGGTTTTTCTCCCTCTACCTGATGGATGCTTTAGATCCATCTTCCGTTTCATGATGGTGGTCCACTACGAAAACACGAAGCCTCTGTTTCACAACAGAGTCGACGTACGTCGACTCTGTGAAGTCTAAGGTCCCACTAACTGTTGTTAGTTAGAAGATCCACACCTCCCATTCGATTCACAACGGAAAACCATCCGAAAAGGAGTGGTTTTAAAGTGAAATCAACGTGGCCCGCAAGATTATCTACTTCACTGTCCATTTCATGTTCGACAGTTAGAATGTTGCAACAGCCTGCATGGTTTCAAAATGCCACCTTGTCAAGGGTTAAAATTCCCTTCTGAACATGATGGACGGTCTGGATCGATGATTTGAATAATGACCGAGCCACACTAAGAAAATTGCAAAAGCTCAGTGAAGATGCTGTGCGTTTTTGAATTTGAGGAGAAGAAGTCGGTCAATGGGTGTTGACCAACGTTGAGAGATTCCATGCACAGCCGGTGCACTTGCACTCCATGTACATGCAATGCACATTTGATCCCAGAATGATGTTCGTGGGAAATCTGCTGCCGTCTATATCCGCTTTGCCACTATGTTTAAACTGCGTTAAGACCGAGTTTGAAGCATATCCAGATATCAGGCAGGCCCCAAATCAGGACTTCAGGGGCTGATTTGTCATTTGGGGCATTTTCTATAGGATCCAGGAGCTGAAATTTGACGTGTACGGCTAATTCGTGGTTCTAAGGCTGGCATACAAGTTCGAGTTTGACACGACAGACCATATTATCAGAACAAACCCTATCATGCATGGCCCTCATAACCTTTTAACGATGGATGTCACTCTTCCCTTTGTTTTTTGTGGTGGGTTCCTCTCGAGCTTTGCATCTGATTCATTTTTTGCATCATGCCATAATATAGTCTGTCCAAATGAATGGACGGTTTAGATACAAACACACATCACATCACGGTGTGGCCGCAACAGAACTTATAGACTTCACTTCAGAAAGGATGGGCTTTCGTCCGAAAAAAAAGCCGCGCAAGTCTTCTCAATCTCCTCACGGCTGCTTCATCCCAGCCGCTGTTTCTATCCAACGGCTCCTAAGGAGCTCGTACTTAAGCACGGTGCAGCATGAGAGACCGGGACTCTCTCTCTCTCGCTCTCTCTCTCTTCTCTCTCTCTCTCTATATTCATATATATATATATATATATATATATATATATATAATGCTCACACAACAACTAGTTGGACAATTCAATTGGTCCAACTAGCTGTGCATGAATACAAGAACATCTCTCTTTATTCAAAGTAATGCCTCTTATGAGGGTATATGCATCAAGTTTTATATAGGTATAATAGGAATATGTGTCACATATCCAATCTGTTTAGCAAATAGGTATACTAATTTAATTTTATTTGCAAAAAAAAATTATTAAATAATCCTAATCACTTAAGCCACACATGCAAGTTGAATTTGAATTGTTAAAATGAATTTCTAACTACTTAATTTCCTTGTAGAAGAATATCTAATTGTTAATTATAGAAAAATAATATTTTATATATTTCACATGCTTATATGTTTATAAGGGACCATGGCTATTTAACGGACTGGATTTGTTACACATGTGGTAGATTGACCAAATAAATCACAAGTGTACAAATTCTCTGCATATTCCATTTTCTTTTAAAACAAGCTTCCTCTCTCTCTCTCTCTCTCTCTCTCTCTCTCTCTCTCTCTCTCTCTCTCTCTCTCTCTCTCTTCATTTAATCCCTCTTTTCTTCATTAATACTCTCTCTCTCTCCCCCTGTATTGTTCGAAATGGAAGCCCAAAGCATCCAGCTACAACTGAAAGCATAATAGGGCCCACCGTGATATTTGTGATAAATTTATCTAGACCATCAGTTTTGCTGGATCATGTTAGGACATGGATCCAACAATAATATAAATCTAAAACTCGAGTGGCTACACCACAGTAAAGGGTGAGGATTGAACTTCCACCATTGAAACATTCATGCGGCCACAAAAGTTTTGGATCATGCTAATTTATTATTTTTATAATTTTATGAACACTATAAATGGCATCTATACATCACGGTGAACCCATGGAGGTTTCAACAGTAGGGATTCCCCTACCCACTTTTTCTAGTTGTGCGGCCCACATGAGTTTTGGATCTGCTTCATTTTTTGTCCACATTCTGAGGTGATCTGGAAAAATGAATGGACGGGGTGGATTTATCATAAACATTACGTTGTGACCCAGCTTCCCGTCGAAGGAATTTCCCATAGACGACTTTGGCCCCGGGAACGCGGATTAGGTAATAATCCCTCCCATCCCCGG